>JBAIZZ010000478.1:0-38795 GCA_037355905.1 Heliconius aoede | reverse complement strand
TACAAAAAGGGTGTATGTCATCACTTTATACTTCACTTAAAAATCGACTCTAGATAAAAGCTTTAAGACATATTATCGTAAGCTTTGAACGGGAAAAACGGATAGCATTTTTACAGTACTTATTGTGCCTTTATTGTTCAAAGTGAACGTAAATATAAAGGTTTTATTATGTTTACTAATAGTGCGGTGCTATTGATGCCGTGTGGTCGCCCCCCAACGCGGTTGACTTGAAAAAAACTAGAGCCTCTAGTTTTGTGAGTAGCCCGTAGTGGCCAACGCTAAATTCATCACCTCTTGCTGATGATCTCTCTATGACATGGCAGTTTAGTTATAATCACCATCTCGGTGGTTTCAGATTCTCTATTTTTTGTATACGGTCCATAAAGTGTATATAAGTTTATTAAGAGAATAATTTATAATAATATGTTAATTTGTTTGTTCTGGCAATGCGATGCGGCGAGTGCTGGCTTTCAATACGTAATATCTCCAGAATTTGGTATAGTGTGAAATTTGACTTACATATCTGTGTATAATAGCTTTAGCAAAAATCTAAATTTTATTTATACAATGAGTCAAATTTAACGAAAAGTATGCGTCGTCTTTAAGATAATAATATATTATATTTGCATGTATTTAAAACAGTAAAATTTGACACGAATGTAAATCAAAACTTATATTCCATACAAGATATAACCACTTAAGGAGGTCAACAAATAAATTTCAAAAACAAAAGCTTAATAAGCTTACTTACAGCTGTCATTAATAAATACAACCATTACAACAGTTTATATACACGAATTCAATAATCATACTAATATAATAAATGTGATTGTAAATTTGTTTGTTCACATATTTTGAGAGCTATTGGAAGGGATATAGGATTCTTTTTAATGAAACTATATATTAATACAAAAACTTTTGCTACAATAAAAAAACCGAGTTTAAGCAAGTGAAGCCGCATTCGGGTCTAGTTGTATATAAATATGTATGTAGTCGGCATCGGTAATGAAAATATACGATGTCATCGTCAGTTAATCCCTTAGTTATTTCATACATCGCCGCCTTACAATAGCGGGCCTTGGAGTGGCCAAATAAAGCTTTCGGTAGGCTGATTTATATATTTGCTTACAATGTTAAAATTTCTTAATAGTTATTGTTATATTGGAAAAAGAGGGTTAATAGTTATGTAATTTATGTTTATGTATGGTAAGCCATGGGTCGGTACACCATCGGTACGAAATTATGTAATTGTACCCATTTAAAGCGACGTCTAAGTAAAGTTGTAGATCACTTTAAATTTATAATTGAACTTAGAATTATAGATTGTAAATATATATTTCTTTGTATAACTAAAAACGTCCAAATTATGTTTATCTTGAAATATCTTTTTATAATGTGTAATATCATATCTGAGTAATATATTAAGATATTACGAATGCACGAGGCCACCACAATTACCACCTACCAAGTGGCAGGTTCGAGGCCGGGGAGGTCTATTCTGACGTCCGCAAAGATTAGAATATAAACAATCATCAGACGACTCGACCGAATTCATTTCGCATTAATACTACGCTTACAGAGTAGATTATATTTTGACAAAACAAAATTTTAACAAAAAATAGATAGGCACTATAATAATTTGGTTTTCCTTTTTAACTTGAGTATGTAAATCCCGGATCCCGGGAGAGAAGATTTATTATTGAAGAGGAGAGGGAACATGTGCGTTGAGATTTAACTCACACTGCATGGCGTTTACAAGCAGGAAACAAGAATAACACAAATAGAAAGCACATAAAATGAAAATAAAAGTTTTATATAAAAACCTCTGTAATAAATGCTCTGTGCCTCCAGCCCGACCTGTTAATGGCAGTCTGAACATTGTTTTCGATCGCGAAAGAACCACAAAAAAATTGAGACATTGAAATTCTTGTCCGCATTTAGGAACGATAAAATCACCGCCCTAAGATGATATATCTTACCTCCATCTGTACTAATAGCGTTTTAATATCACGGCTTAGTCATTGGCGACGCAAAAAGTGATGAGTAAAAAATGGATCGATTTCACCAGTTTTAATAACTGGTGATGTGTTAGAATTAACAAGTTTCTGTCTTTTCTGTGGAATTGGTAGGGTGTTTTTTTTTTCAGATTTACGCCATATCCTGTTTATAGCAGGTTCGATGTGGCGTCAAGACACTACGTTCTCCGTTTTACACCCTGAATTCAAGATGTTTCTAGAGGCTTCTTCTTAGAGAATCTGGGAATCTAGTGTTAAGACACTTTACTTTCATTGCGCGTTGAATGGCAGAACTAAACGCTTTGCTTTGCCCCTTCTTAGCAAAGCGATAGAATGAAAATATTAAATCCCTCGTGCGAGAATCGAATCCACAACCGTCGCGTTCACAGTCAAACATTTATGCCCCTGCACCACGACAGTTGTAGTGAAAAAAAACATTGCGTGGAACTAAAACAGCGTTTATCAAAATCGGCTTAAGGGATTACCGTCTTACGTTGAGCTAATTCAATCAGCATATTGCATGAAGCATAAATTAACCTTATAAAGAACGAATCAAATATAAATGTAAAAAATGGAGTAGGTAGTTTTTTTTTATTTTTGTTGTTTGAACACGTCGAAACTCTTTCAGAATTATGACATATGCATCGGGAAGGTGTACAACGGCTTCCTGCCCACACAAGAGGACGAATTAATTTAATACGATATTATAATATATACTACCTTTGATTTTTAGCTTTTCTTATATATTATCTTTAATAGATACGTACTTCATAAATTCGTAATTCGTATGTCGAAACAAACATACATTAAACAAACTTTCTACTATTTAATTTTATTTAGTAGATATAGGTAGAAGGTGTATGTATGTATGTGGCATAAAACATAAAAATATATAATAATAAAATATAAATATATAATATAAAACATAAAAATCAAGGTATCCTTATAAAAAAAGCTCACTGAAATATCTACTAGCTCTACTTATAAATAATTGTAAAAAGTAGGAATCTTGTATATATACAAGGTTTTTTTTTTCATCTTCACAGTATATCTGACATTGCTATACGGTTAGGCGGTATTAAACGCTGCGCTTTGCCTTATTAGTAGACAAAGTATGAAAATAGTCAGATGACGACAACTCAATTATATATATTTTCTTACATAGTTACACATTACGAAACTAAATAAAAATTCTTACCAATTAAATGTATAAATAAAATTATCTGCGGCAATAAAGATTACTTGAGGTAGCGGGAAAACGTAACTAAAACTCATGTCTGATCTCGCTAATGGCTGTAACCAGTTTTATATTACTTGAGCAATAGTCCATCAAACAGACGGATATCAATCTTGGTTAATCATAGAGATGGACTTCAAGGTCGTTTTGAGGTGCAGCCGACCTTATTCATCAGCATTAGAGAACTATATAGTCAACATTTTTACGTTTTAGCGGGTTCAAATCAATGATTTATTTTATGTAATTAAGCGGGACATCGAGGATAGAGTGACATCTTTAGGTCTTCTAAAATAATATTTTGATTTTTTTTCAGCTTCACGCTGTATCCCGCACACATCAGGGTAGGCAGAGGGAACCTCGGTGTTAAAACACTCCGTTCCCCACTTTCTGCCGAATTCTAGAGCCATTGCGTGCCAGTGACAGAACTCAACGCTACGCTTTGCCTCGACACCAGAGCGAAGAAATGGAAATATAAACGTTAATAAATATTTCACTTCCTCGAGTGGGAATCGAACCCACAACCGCCACGTTTACGCGCGACACCCTTGTGCCACTGCGCCACGACGGCCTCTATTTTGTTAAAATTAAATGATATTTACCTGCTTAATGAACTTTAATCTTTGATCTGAGTCAATCACCCTTTACTAAAAAGCCCACCCAACTCATATTACTTTCAATGGAAACAAATATATCTAATATATTTCGTATTATTACAGTATTAATAGGTCTATAAAACTTACTAACTCGTCTAACGACTCAAAAATTGACTCAATTAAAAAAATGTCTGTCACATGATAAACTATGTCTATCCAGATACAAAGTAACCTAACCGCAGAGCTGCCTCTTTGCGGTATTTCCGTTCACCGATATTCATTAAGGAAAGCTCGTAAACTTCGAATTTACATACGTTCTTTATTTTATCTCACCTAAATCTCAATTTGGTAGGCTTCGATTTTAACACTAACCGCAAAATTCGCAAGTCTTGCGGTTTTATTCTTGTGATATTTCATTAAATTCCTTTTAATATTTTGTATTTTGAAATTTTTGAATTTTATAAATTTTATAGTTTATCTTTGATATCGTGTTAATTGATTTTGTCTTGGTGGTGGGCTCGATCACCATTACGAGAAAATGTCTTTTTTAGATTCACGCTTTACCAGGTTACGTAAAGGAAACCTGGTAACGTGTGTTACCGTTTACTAGTTACCTATCTGTTACCGACTACCTGTTACCTGTAATCTGTAAAACGTTAGGATACTCCGTTCCTATTAAGACACTCCCTTTTCCCACTTTCCGTCAAGACTTTTTTCTGGAGGCATTCCGAGTAGAGTGGTGGAATTCAATGCTGCGCTTTGCATTGTTTCCATATTGAATATTCCATGAAATTATTATATTTAGCTTATTTTCATTCCCCCGTTTTGATAAACGAAACGTGGTATTAAGCTCGGTCACTTTTGTTTAATCTATTTCGAAAATTCGATGAAAAGTGGAAGCTGGAGTATCTTAACACTAGGTTAACTCTGCCTAAACTAAATCCATAGAATTGTGTACTCAAAAGTAATATTTAAATGTAAAGATTACTCCGCTGGTACTAGAAAAGCACTAGGTAAATTAATGTAAACCTATATCGAAACGTAAATAAAATCATATCTACCTATTATAAAATATCAATCGACAAAACAGTAATAATCGGTTAGAAGGTGAGTTTAACTAATGCCTCAATACAAGACGTCTCGAGTCGAGCGTGTGAAACTTTTGATATTCGAGAAAAAAAGAAAAAAGACGGACCGCCATTGATGAAATGTACCGAAATGTTACTGTGGGAGCCGGCGCGGGCGCCACTCGTTCTCGTAATAATGACTCAGTATTTCATGTAACAAAGTAACAAAAAAGATGTGACATAAATGCAAAAAGAAAAAAATCAGTTTCACGCTGTATCCCGCACGCAGCATGGTAGACAGAGGGAATCTAATGTTGAGACACTCCTTCCCTCACTTTCTGCCGAATTCTGGACGCATTACGTGTTGAGTGGCAGAACTCAACGTCGCCCTTTGCCTTGACACCAGAGCGAAGAAATAGAAATATAAATTTAAATAAATATTTCATCTCCTCGAGTAGGGGTCGTACCCACAACCAGTCGGTTTTACAGTCACACTTTGCGAAAATTATGAAATATTAAGGATTTTATTGGTAATTGATTTGAATAGTAAATATATTAACTTACAATTTTTTAAGACGTAATAAATAATAGAAGCGTATTTTTAATACAGATTTATATAAAACATATACAACGAATGATATTTACAACGTAAAACGGAAATTACACTGACTAATAAAATAATGAAATACCTTAAATTCTTCATTCGTGCGTTCGAAATTCAATTTTGTTTTACCTTAGCACTGGCAAGGTGATCGAAAGAAAAAAAATGAATAGATAAGTTTTAATATATACAATATGTATATATATCAAAAATTTATTCGCTCGATTGTGTTACAAATCGACTATCGATTGAAATAAATCTCGTTAATTGACTTTTTAATAGTTAAATTTACTTTTTCTCTTACACTAAGCATGATTTGATTTTTTTTAAATTTATTCTAAATTATATTCTTAATTTAAAAAATGTACAACGTTTTATAGCCTCATAGCATGGATAAAATTTAAAAAAATTACAGCAACAAGATGATGAATGTCAAATACTGCGAGAAACGTACAAATTGAGGTAGAAAAGTAACATCTGTATTTGAACAAATCTAATCTTTTATAATAAATATTTGAAATGGTAAAAGACACCTTGTTTTTGTTATATCTTCGTGAAGTTGTTAACACGTACACTAATTTTATTGGTACCCTCCCTGCCTGTTTATTATGAATACACTTTATGGTATATTTCCTGAAGCTCCTACAGTGTAAACGGGGGAATTTGTAAAAAAAATTCCAACAGACTCCTTCATAATAAGTTTAAACATGAACTGCAGCTACAAAGTGACAGTTGCTATATTTTGATCAAACGCGATAAGTGTAGGTTCAAATTTCAATTCATAAATATAATAAGTATTTGGATGTTCTAAAAAAATTCAGCTTCACAGTGTATTCCACACACAGCAGGGTAGGCAGAAGAAGCCTAGTGTTGAGACACTCCGTTCCCCACTTTTCGCCGTATCCTGGAGGAATTGCGTGTTGAGTGGCGGAGAATAACGCCACGCTCTTGCCTTGAACACCAGAGCGAAGAAATTGAAATATAAATTTAAATAAATATTTTTGTTGTACAGTCACACTGTGTCCCTGCGCGACGACTTGTCTCAACAACTGGTAGGTAACATTCAACTGGTCAGTGGAATGAACGCATTATTTCACTAATTTAGATAAAGCACGGACACTATTCGCAAAGTAATTGTATGCAGAAACAAAAACGTATTGTTTATAAAATTTTATTATACATTTGTTAGGTGAAATAAATGTAAAATGCACGAATATCGAATAATGTTATCTTAAATGTAATAAACCCCAAATTTCACAATGCACATAAACAGAAAATAATCCCATTGACAAACAGAAACCTTTGAAAAGACTGTTTGCCGACTTTCCAAAAAAGGTAATGACCTTGGACCTTAAGCAATTTCGGCACCTTTGTTCGTTATAGACAATAGACAATTGGTTATGCGACTTTGCGACTGGATAGTCGAAAAACCCCACTGACGACTCCACTTTTGAGTGTATGCAATATTGGTTTATTCAATATCCGTTCTTAGAGACACTAGAAGCTATTTTCCTTTTCTTCCTTATATAATGGAGGAATGGATGGAAAAATATGTTATTATTGCCAAGTTAGAGCTCGTCTAGCTCGGCCTCCCAAAAAGCCCGGTGACGCTATAGAGTCCATAGAGCCAACAGCATACTGCTCAATTGAAAATAGGAAAAGGAAAAAGGTTATTATTTTAACTCACGTTCGCTATTTGTCCTGATGGAGGTTGTATGTCTCAAGAACATAAGTGCTTGACTACTATTACGAAAATGAAAATGTTTGTGCCTATCAACAAGGAAAGAATTTTCTGTATCTCCTTGTATTTTACACCAAATAAAAACAACTCTCTGTATTCTACGGTTCTCATCTAGTTTGTAATTTATATAAACGTGGTATTCCGTATAAATGCATATAATAAATGCAAAGAAAAATATTAAAATCATTTATTCTCCACAGCCGTCACGTTTACAGGCGCGACCGATATAATCAATATATAGTATAGAACAGGAATATCTAACGAATTTTTATTCTCGAATCGCGTTCTTTCCATAAAACAAATATATTTTAGTTTAATTTAAAAGTAACGGTTATTTCTATGGTACATACCGTAGAGCCATAAAGTTTATTGAGTTTTGAGCTTATTGAGCTTTTAGTTTTACAATTTTTAACCTAGACATAATTTGAAAGGAAAAAGAAAAAGGAATATCATATTTTTATTACCTTATTGTATTAGGGCTTAGTATTCCACGATATTGAGAAATGGTAAAAAAAAACTCAGGTTGTTGTCGGAATCTTTTGTCAAGAAAGTGAACTTTTGTATGAAAACTATGAACAATCTCTGAACGACATTATCGCAAATGCTTGTCAAAATTATTCTAAATATTTGCTAAACAAAGGATTATATATGATTGTTCTAATCAAACAAAACCGAAGTTTCGAAGTAAAAATAACTCTTTTTACGACCGCCAATAAGTTATACTTAGTATTTTTGCACAGATGTAAACAATATGTGATTATTTATACAGGGGTTCGGTAATAAAACTATTGTAATTAGTTTGAGAGCACGAGGAAGCCAAGCAAATTTTCTTTTCTTTTATTAATAGAAAAAAATATATAAATATTTTTGTTAAATATTTAAAATAAAACCACTGCTCGTTTAACTGTGAATAAAAAAATATATCAAGCCTATTTACCCCGTATATATAGTGTATTTTTTAAAAATTTTTGATATCGAATCAATAGTCTTTTGAAAATGTTTCTAACATTAAATTCTACATTAAGCTAATAGCTACATACTTTAACTAACAAATTAATGTATATTAAAAAAAGTAAATAACTGGAGTTTATTGAGATATCATCAGCCAACCTTCCCGTATGATGCTATGAACTATGAAAAATTTGGTATTCTCTATATCAACAAACCATTCGCCCCCACATTCTAATAATATCAGTGGCGCACAATCTTACAATTTATATTTATTTTATATTAAAATCTTGTTTAATTCATTATTTTCAAATACCTACCAATTAGTATATTATTCGTGTATTACTTAACAATATTCTGCAAGGAAGATAAGGAAGGTGGACTTCCCTTTAGTGACAACATCCTTTAGATAGCAAGATCAAAGAAATCAAAATCTATAGACAAGACAGTTTATTTCTAGTATATGTAATTAGTGTAATTTGGATTCAGAACCTCTACTTATAAGTAATATAGAATTTATAAGAGACATTAATCATTTATTTACAATATTAACATTAAATTCAATAAAACTATTATATAACTCTACTTTTACTTAATCTATCAACATCTTTACCATCGTTTAGCTGGATATGTCTAAATGTAAAAACGTTTCTGAAATAAGAAAAGCAATAGATAATTGCCGACTCCTTTTGGTAAATGTGAAAGAATGAAACATCATTTTAACAAATTAGGCGACAAATGCACCACGTTTTGCGGCGAGGAGGCTGTTGAGGCGGGTATTATTAATGACTAGGGCGGACCACAGAGATATCGTTTTTTTTGCTGCATTTTTTTTCTATAAATAACCTTCAATTTGTATAATTTTTACTTTCTATGCATAAATATAATAATTTACTTCATGTAAAACGTAATAAATAATATGAAAAAGCGATTATGAGTCACACACAAAAGAAAAAACTTATTTAACTTCACAAAAACTAGGAACGAGTCTGAAGCTAACCTCTATTATAATATACATAATATGTGGCAAAGTATTTAATAATCCTACAAGATATTCCCATTCACTCAACGCTAATACAAATTCCTCCATCAAAATCAGATGACCGTCACGAATGAAGTCATAGACCGAACGGATAAAAGAAGGACTCGAACGAATAGCCGGCTCCCGTTTCTTCTTTACGTACGAGAGAAGGATGGCGATATAGAATATTAAAACATCACCATTTTCATTATCATCGTGTGGGTCCCACAGAGCCTTCACGCCGCTAGTGAATACAAAATCAAGTTAAATTATGTTATGTAGTGTATTTGGATTCGTTTGCTGCGCTTCATTATACAAATATGTCGGTATCTCTTCTAAATATTATGTGTAAATTATTTTCTTTCTCAGCTATTTTCGGATTGCCAATAAATTGTAATGTTTATTGTCGACGTGCTGTATTGTGGGCCGTGTATGGGAAAATTCTTAATAGGTACATACATGGATTTATGTTTAAGATATATGTATAAATTTATTTTATATACTATATATATATATGACTTATTAAAAGTTCTATTGTGTTTTTGATATATCATATAAATTGAGTAGATACAATAAACTAACAAAGTATTACACTAAACTAAATATCAAAAAGGAAGTGGAATAAGAAATGGCCTATCATTAGATTTTATTTTTGTGTCTGTTGTTGTTCATTAAAAAAAGTAAGTAACTGCTATGTTAATGTAAAAACATTCGTGAAAATTAAAAAAAAGAATACACCCTCGAAAATACATAGCATTCAAACTCCATAAAAGATGGCCTCATATTTTATAAAATATGCCATTTAAAGCTGACGTGGGCTCTCCGGTACATCATAATAGCTATATCCTGCCTATAGATTGTCAAAAATCAGGAATTTCGGCAATTACGTCCCACCTCCCACGTGAATGTTACAAAAAAACTTGCACCAGGCGCATCCAAATTTTCTTAAAAGAGTCCGACATATCTACTTTTGTATGAAGCAAGTGATAAGAGTAAGCGTCAGTCAGCGCTATGTATTAAATTTATAAAACCTTTTTAATTACTAGGATTTACGCTGTATCCCACGAATAGCAGGGCAGGATAAAAATGCATATGCATATTGTAAAAACATTAAAATTAAATACTGTATAAGTATATTCTACAATAGGAACATATTTTTAAAAAAATATATAAAATTTTGACATAGCTACGAGTAGGCTACGTAGTATCTAAGAAAATGTAAATTTTATAGGAATTTGTATGTTTCTAATTAAGTACTTTGCACCAAATGGTTTGAACCTATTAAAAATTAATATCTACTCGTTTAAGTTTTGGCCAGTCGTGGCGCAGGCGTGTGCCTGTAACACGACACTCTGTGAGTTTGCTTACCTTTCGAGGCAATGAAATGAAACACTCAACACGCAACGCCTCCAGAATGCGACGGATAGCGACGGAACGGAACGGTTTTAATAGGAACGGTGTATCTTATATTAAATTTACAGGTTTAACCCTGCTGTGTAAATTATCAATATTTTATTTTTTTGCAGATCAAACTAATATTACAAGTTTCTAACTTACACCGTATTAAAGTGTAACATTTTTTTTTTGGTTATTTTTCCTATTGTGGCCTTTGTGCGAGCTAGCGCCGGCACGAAAGGTTCCCTAAAAGGTGTTCCAAGGCGTATCTTCACGTAATGGATGTCGGTTACATATTTATTTTTGTGTTGTTCATTATTGTCTTGACATAAATAAATTAATGTTTTCCCAAATTTCGCGCTTCCACGGTGGCCGCTCCAATTCACAAGGGAGGCCAAGTAATAATAGATTTCATTCAAGCCTTGGCCACGCCCTTAGTTTCGATGGATCAGTTTATATAAGTAGTAAATAACTCTTCACACTTCGAGGATCTCGCTATGACGTCCTGCGTTGGAGGTCCATAAATACAAAAAAATATGGATTCTTTGGAGATGGTCCAATGTATATATTTATTATTCATATAATGAAGTCATTGTGGATTTGCTTTCAGTGGCGTGGTAAATTTTAAAAGTAAGGTTATTCTACCTTTATGTACTACCATGTAATAAGAAAATTATTTGATAAAACACGTTGGCCACGGATCATCAAGAGTTCCTTATACAGAACTGTAAAAGAATGTCGTCTCTATGAAACATAAAAATTCAACATGGTCTACGGCACATAATGCAATTTTAATTTATAGGAATTAAAAAAAATCAGCTTTACGCTGTATCCCGCACACAGCAGGGTAGGCAAAGGGAACCTAGTGCAACGTGTTACGTGTTGAGTGGCGGCACTCAACGCCGCGTTTTTGCCTCGACACCAGAGCGAAGAAGTGGATAGGTATATACCTACATTTTAAATAAATATTTCATTTCCTCGAGTGGGGATCGAACCCACAACACTTTGTACAGTGACACTTTGTACCCTAGCGCCACGGCGCAGTATAGCATTAATTATTTATTACAAAAATATAAGAAGTGTATCTTTTTACTTCAACTTCCTTTTTTGAACATTTTTTTTTAAATGTGCAGTAATTACTTTTAAATTTTAAATTTTGTTTAAAATATAAATAGAAATAATTATTGATTATATTATGATTTTAATTAAAATTAACTTATATTAAATTAACTTAATTAGTTTCTGCTGCTCAGAAAGCCAAACGTAGAATGGAAAACGCATTGACTTATAAATTTATTTTATGCAAATGCGAGATAGAAGATAATGATATACGCGTCTACCGACATAACGATATAAAAATATATAATAATAATAATGAATGCAAACTGTGCACTCGAAAACGATAAAGATCGATGCTCGGATGTTTCACGTGGCACGCTATTCCGTTATTAATTGAATATCGCGGCGAATGTAACATGTACTAATTAAAGATCTAGTATGTTCTAGATATTTGATAAACTGTGTTAAACTGTATTTACTTATTAAGTCTGGCACGCATTATTATCTAATTCTTTTAAAATATTTGGTTATAAGTAATATTTTTTAAGCATTTTTATAGTGCTGATTATAAAATAATATGAATTTAAACTTAGATTCACGCTGTCTCCCCCTTTCCCCCCTTCAATGCAATGTACGAAGATACATTGTTGGGAATATTTATGCTTATTAGGCGACCTTCCTCCAAATATCTTTGATACTGTGTTTTCTAAGTTAATAATGTAATATAAATTATTTGGAATTCCATATAAAAATATATTTTACGTCGAGGCATTCATAATATAGTAATAAGATACATTACACTTATATATTACCCATTGTTGCACATAATGCAAGTGTTGATTGACGACACGATGCAACGTTTCAAACTCGTTCCGCTGTCAATTCCGCGATGTTCGGAAAAAATACAAACCTATCCGCTCAAGCTCCAAGTTACAAGAGTATTTCATTACTATTATTTATTGATTCTTCTGAAAAATATTTATTAAATAGAATTGTAATATTCATATATATAGTTTTATTACCACAATAATGCAATTATTTAAGAAATATTTGTTCTTCAAAAAAAATTAAAAGCTAAATAGTTGTTTTTTATTTGATGTAATTTTATTAACGTTAAGTAATAATATAGTAATATGGCTAAAATTACATTATAATAATCCTAATTAAACAGAGGGAGAAATCAAATAAATCTGAAATAAATAAAATATAGCCGTAACCTTACCTCACCTCAGCTTCGCAAATAACTCTTCTCTATGTAAAGTACTTACTATACTAAAATTACTTTTTTATACAAACAATTTATAAAATATGCACAAATATATTCATTACACTCAACCACCCAATGCGATAATAGAAAATAATCACACTCTCTTACAAATTAGGCCACAGTCTAACTGTAAGGACTCTACAGGGTGCCTGTCGAGAAATGTGTCGAAACTGTGAAACGTGTTAAATAATACATTAACGGTGACTGGTGACTGGTGTCCGTACATCATTGAAGAGGATCACTGTCTCAAAATGGAGGTCGTCCAGAGTAAATTAGTTACGGAATCAGTAAAAAATATCGTTGGAAATATTCAGACATTTTTTAGGTAGCTAGATTAATTAAAGAAAATAAGTAATGTCTTTAAAATGTTATTTTAAAAACTGTCTTGAGAATTTACTGATCTACCCTGCTACTACTCTACCCTGTCTATACTATACTAGACTATCTAAAAGTGAATACTGTCACGTTGAGCGTAAATTAGTTTTAAGTTCAATAAAAAATATTATTGGAAATCAGTTTGTACAGATATATTTAAAACTGGATACAATTTTAAAGACACTGTATACAAAAGTAGGGAAACAAAGTGTGACTGTAAAACGGAGTGCCCTTAACACTCTATTTAGTATTACTCTACCCTAATTGTACTATAGGTACTAGAAATAAGTATAAATATATTTTGTATATAGTTATAATACTATATATATTAAAATACTCTAATTTTTAATCTGTAAAATTAAAAATTAAAATCTAAAATAACGAGTATGATTATTTATGTATTTTTTACGAACGAATCTTATAAAGACAATCCATTCTCCTCTTTTCGCCGATTTCCGAAGTAATAGTGTGTTGAGTGGTGCAATTCAACGCCATTCTTTTCTTCATAACCAGAGAGGGAATCGAACCCACAATCTAACACGTTTATAGTCTCACTCTTGTGACCCTGCTCCACGACTGACTTCCCTACTATTAATATTGATTTGACCGTTCGTAACATGCCTAATAGATTTGCCCAAAAAAATATTTAAAACATATTATACATTCATCTCATATTTTCTCATTTAATTTATTTTAAACTTTTACCATCGAGAGCAGCTTAAAATGGATACTGAAAGGCAAAACCTGGCCGACGTATCCATACCAGATTATCGACGGCCTCCGACGCGCCTCTTAATTAAATCATTTAACCCGCGAAGGTATATTAACGTACTGTTATGTTCGAAAGTGATATATTAATAACAACGTTCGTAAGATTGAGTGATAAATCATCTTAAATATTTTTTGGATTCGACTACCTACTGTGTTTTTTCTGTTGTTTCATACTGTAGGTATTATGTATATAGCAGAATAGACAGACGGAAATGAAATTCTAAGTATAGATATTTCACCCAGATTTGGAACACTGTTTTTCAACTGCCAGAGCTGCTCTGGTATTCGAAAAGTCGCGTTTTCCTGCAGAAATGACAATAACGCATTTCATCAACCATCTGTAGAATCCAACATCATTCGCGTTCAGAACCAGACTCTGTTCCTTTGCACCATGAGGGTTCCAGCAAAAGAAATGCTAAAATACCTTCGTAAATATATACGAGTATATCCGTCCCAATTGCGAGTATAATCGATATTGAGACGCAATAGCTATCCCACACGCTCCACCAGACACGAAGCGAGGAGCTAACTGTAAACCGTCACAAACAAACTTGTATTTCTCCTTGTAACAGCGCCAACGCCATTGTGAAGGGATTAAGTCCATTCAAGGGGCAGGTAAGTGGGCATTAGGTGTGTGTATCCTTCGTTTAAGTCCTTAATAGACATTTAAAAAAAAAATGTTTTCGTCCAGAGTTTGCTTTTGTTGACTTGCTTTGTTTGTATTTCAGTTATTACTTGAAAATTTCTCTTTTAAGTTTCATTTATTCAAATTTGGGTTGAAACACAGTGTGAATGCGTAAAATATTGCTTTAAGTATCATAATTATTTCACGTGTTTTTTTTTCATATATAATTTATATATTTCATACAAATTGAGGCATATATTGTGTGTATGAAAAATCAGTAGTAAATAAATATTTAACCTCCTCGAGTGGGTATCGAACCCACAACCGTCGCGTTACAGTCACATCCATGTGCCACTGCTCCACGACGCCGTCAATACTATTAAGTTGTTTGTAACATGTTTGTGAATTGTTATTAACTAATAATTAATATATTTTTTTTATGGACAGGACAAGGTAAACGAGCGTTCGGGTCACCTGATGGTGATATTTCCGCCGCCCACGACCCCATGCAACACCAGAGGAGCTACAGGTGCGTTGCCGGCCTTAAAGCTGGAGAATGTGTGGGCGCCGGGGCCCGGCATTACCTAATGCGAAACGCACTGGCAAGAGCCACTACTTCACGTCGGTTTTAAATGCCGGGGGTGGTATTAATCCGGTTGAGTCTGCCCATGCGTGTCGCCATTACTGGCGACGTGACTCTACCACACGTACTTTAGTCGTCTATTACGACACCGACAGTACCAGGGTGATCCTATTCTAAGCCGGGATCACACGGCTGAAATCGATAATTATTAGTTAATAAGAACTTACAAACATATTACCAACAACTTAAAAGTAACAAAAAAACAAATTATTGATTTAAAAGATTTCTCTGACGCTTAAGAGCTTAATAAATTGTCACTTTTGTAGGGTCTTTAAGGAACATATTACATTTTGAGTGCGTCGCAGGGTGAAATTTGTTAACAATTACTGAGGCTCACACATAGAAAAATTGCAGTAGTATATGCCTTTGCAGATATTATTGGAAAGTCAACGAATTGGAAAATTAGTGTTCTTTCATAAGAGTATTTAGGATAGGGTTGTGGATTGCCAGCAAGCATTAAGATGTCCACAAATGTATGTGGAGAAGCTGAAAGGGTTCCTTTTGTAAGATTTTTTATATTACATTATAATATATTAATATGTATTTTGTGACAAATAGTTTCTGCTGCAAGAAAAAGTTGTTATTGTTATTGTAAAAAAAAATTAATTATTTTTATTTGTTTAGGTGCCATGTAAAAATGTAAAGTACTTCAAAAATATTAACATTATTATTATATGTATTAGTTCCAAATATCTTCATACTTATCTGAAACCATTAGTACAAATTGACGTATAACTAGATTTCCTTTACTAAACCTAAATTTCGAATAATATTTACTTTTTTTTAAGTTATATTTACTTATAGTTTAAGTTCTATCGACTTAAGTAAAAGTGGGTACATAATGTTGAAAGCAAACAAAATATCTTAATTTAACATACTAAATTTAAATTGTATATCTGATAGACATTAACATAAGAAAAAATTATAGAAAAATAAGAAAAATAAACAGAAAACAAATTTCAACTTCATGTGAACCGAAGCATATGATGGGATATGCATAATATCGCATTATTTAACATAATTAATTAACCTCTCAACAGACAGATGGACAAAATAAAAAGGTATTACGTCTTCATATCGATATATCGACATCTCGATCGGTTTAAAGGAACATAAATAATCGATCTTGACGTTTGATTTCCGCTCGATATTTATGTAGAGATAATGTTTGATTGTTTTACTGTAGCCACCAGATTTATTTTAAACGATTTTGATTTATTTTTATGATGTTGGAGGGTTCGAGTCCCACTCGGGGGAATTAAATATTTAATATTTTCATTTGTTCATTCTGGTGACGAAGTAAAGCGAGGCCTTGATTTCCGCCACACGCAATTTCTTCAGAATGGCGTCCCACTCTGAAGTTCCTGTCAAGTCACTCTGGCAAGTCACAGCGTTAATTTTTAAATAAGGGATTAAACATGTTATGAGTGTTTTAACATTACCCTTACCCTGCTACGGCATAAAACATAAAATTTAAAAGAATAAAAACTGTACCGCAAAAAAAAATATTCGGACTAGATAAGCTCGAAATCAATAGTCACACAGCGACGGTTGTAGGTTCGAGTACCACTCAGGGGAATGAACTATTTCATATTTCTATTTTCTGCTATGATAAAAAGGCAAAACGCTATGAAAATTCGTGCGGAATGGAAGTGCCTTAATGAGAACGGAGTGTTTTAATTCTAGGTTCCCAGGTTCCCTATACCTACTCTGCTTTACGCGAAAAACAAAAGGTAAAAAAATTGTTTTAATTTTATTAAAAAAAAACAATAAAATGGTTAAAAAATCAATCATCATTAAAAGACAAAAATAGATATATAACTAAAAAAGTTGTTGATTAAGAAAAAAAAAATGTTATAAAATAAAAAGGTAATATTTTAGAATGAGGCTTTATATTACATTAAGCTATAAAGGATTTGTTTAATAGTCTGTAATTGGTCGACCTAACATGGTTTTTACTGGCATTGTCCCGGTGAATGGAGAACTCCCGTACCATAAGTGTGAATCACGAATCAATTTTTACATTTATTTATTATATTTCAATGTATAAGGTATCTCTAATTATCTTGAGGCCCTTGTGGTGCATAAGTGGCGTTTGGCTGTAAACGTAGTTTTGAGTTCAATTCACATTGCTGCATCAACATTTTGATTTTATATTTAAAAATATTATATATTTTATATTTAAAAATATTATATATATGTTTACCTAAATTAGTTAGTTAAAGTAAATTCAGTTCAGTAGTTTTTGATTGAAAGTGGAACAAGCATCCATCCTCACAAATTTTTAAGTTTATTAAATAATATAAATAGAATTTCTAATTCTCCGTTTCGTCACGTTGATTTTACGTTACTTAATTCGTAATGCATCGAAAATTTTGGGGAAAATGTGATACAGAGTGGTCCCCTTGCCTGTTGTATAAAAAAAATCATGAAGCTGATGCTAATAGTAAAGTAGATAATAAACACTACGGGATATACAATATACTGAAATGATAAAATTTTTTTCACTCTCCTCCAGGCCTAACCACTCGTAGAGTTACAAAACCTTAGGAAACTTCTTAGGTTGAGATCCAGATAGTCGATAGCCTTCATTCGGGAACTTCCTGGATACTGTTTAACGACCGAGTTGAAGATCAATGAAACTGACCCGTACGACCTAAGTGGTCATTACTTTTCTTGAAAACCTTCTGCGTTTTTGAAGCTACGCTCTAAATATGCAATTTTATATTTATATCAATTATTAATTTCTAAAAAAATAATAATTATTATATTTCAACATGAACACTCATCGAGTGAAACCTAAAGTAACGCCAGAGGTCAATAAATAAATAAATCTCAACGCTGCTGTTTTTTAATCTTTTTTTTAGATGAATATCTATAGTAATTACGTGCGTTGGCATCGAAAACAAACCGCAATTTTGTGGTCGGCCATTATTGTTTATGGGTCAATATTATAGGCGTCATAATTATAATGTAGACCCGTCTTTAGGAGATTTAACTTGCTAATACACTCCCGCGCTATTCATTAGTGATTCTTGTGTTAGATATTGTAACTTATTTTATGTTTCTTGACGATTCTTTTATTTGTTCACGCTGTATCCCGCACACAGCAGGGTAGGCAGGAAGAACCTCGGTGTTAAGTCACTCCGTTCCTCACTTTCTGCCGAATTCTGGAGGCATTGCGAATTGCCGCGCTTAGCCTCGACACCGGAGCGAAGAAAAATGGAAACATAAACGTGAAGAAATATTTCACTTCCTCAAGTGGGAATTGAACCCACAACCATCGCGTTTTCGGGCCCTTGTGCCACTGCGCAACAACGGCCTCAAAGGTGGTTCAAACGGCCTCAAAGACCGACTCACATTTGATCGATCTTTTAATCCAGATACATCAACACTAGACGGAAATTAATAGATTTAAATAAATATTAGTCACTAAATGAATTGCACCACACTGTTCCAGATGCTTAATAGCAAACATCGACAAACTGCAAATGGAACGTCTCAGATATATTACAACTTTATAAAGTATTATAAAGTAAATAAATCAGCTTCTCGCTGTATCTCAGTGTAGACAGAGAGTGTTCACCATTCCGCCGAATTTTTCTAGGAATTATCCATGGTGCCACGACAGCCACTGCATACATATTATACTATAATATAAAATATATATTTTAATTTATTAAATTTTTCCAAAAAAACAATATGTTTACAAATAATTAAAAATATTTGCTTATACCTAATATAATCCCATGACATCACAGGACAAGATTATTTAACGTCGATCCACGAGCGGACTCGCTACAAAACGTCATACAAATAATAAACAAACAAAAAAACTTACGCAATATGTGCATCGTGTTGATGTTTACCACGCGTATAATATTTCGCGATCGAATTAAATCGATGTTATCGGCCGTGCGTCTTCATTCGCGCGTTGTAAAATGTGCGCCAGGAATACAGGCTTCACACTAATACAACGTGACTTCAGAAACTTCAAAATGTTTTTTTAATTTTAATAATAATTTACAATTTGCTCTTGTAGAATGGAAAATCTTGGTACACTCAGTACAAAAAAATAATGGAGGACTACTTATTTGAACATGTTTTTAGTTATAAATATATATATGTGTACTTCCAAATATATACAGATAAATTAATTATTATGATTTTAAATAAAATTATTTGATATTATTATTTTTTTTTTTTTAAGCAATTCATGATCAAAATGTTAGTAAAGCACCATCTGTTAGCATATATCAAACACAAGTAGTAACTTTTACAATATAGTTACGACATCTACCTAAAGATGTAGGGAACTAATTTTAGTAAGCTTTTACAGTTTTAAAGCTTTTGTATGTTAATAGATGGAACTTTGCTGTAATATCTTTGATATTTATATTTTTAAGATTATTTTTCCTTTTAACCCAGTGGCAGTGGATTTCATTGAAATAATTAATGTATTAATTTTTTTCATATTTTAAATATTAATTAATATAATAAAGCTCAAAATCTTCCTCGTTAAGCTTAATGGTCTATCCAATACACAAATAATTTTTCATTTAACTAAAGAAACTTTCAGTTTTAAGTTTAATTGCAATTTTTGAGAAAGCAATGAAAGAAACAAAATTAGTGGTAAGTACGTTTCATTATTATTTTACATTACAAAAGTAAATTCAAACGCATAAGCCATATACACATTTAATCTTATGTATATTTTATAACGTATATTTTACATAAATATAATGTTACTGGGATTTTTTAAAAATATTTATTACATAATATTTGTCTTGCATATTTACAAAATTCTTCCTTATATCTAACTATTCCCGTATATGAGCAATGCTCGCTTACTTAGCAATGTCACTATATTTGTATAGTAACACAGTACGTTTGTAAATATCATAGAGATTTTTTGAATATACTCATATTTATTCATAAAATATTTGAAACTACGACGACTTTTAGATCGTGCCAATAAGTGCATAATATATATCCCACGTCACATTTAATTCTATATATCACAGCTTGCCATCGAATTCTCTACATCTTGAACGTTTTAAGGTCAAAAATCTATTTGCATGTGAAAAATTCAACCTCTTTCATACAAGTATCACATTTTACAACACAACAGTCTATCATCTTGCAGTTACACCTGGAACTCATTGGTTTCTTGGCAACAGTGAAACCTCTGCCACAGCACAGAGTAGCACAGTTGTGCCTATCCTTGCAAGACCTGCCTTTGGTGCTGACACATAAATTTGGTGTTTTTTGTAAGTAGACCAAATTTTTTCTGTCCGTCTCCAAATTTTTTCTCTTTTGTTGTGGAATAGCACGTTTTGATGTGTAATTCAACAATTTCTTCTTAGTCGCGTGGTGATAGTGTTTCTTTAATAAGCCCATCGCGGAATTAAATGGTGGTAATCTCTTCCAACAAGTCTTTGTTGTGCAAGACCCTGAAAAACCATGGCATTTACATACTTCTCGGAGCTGTTCTCCGACGGAATCGATACCTACTGTGATGTCTTGCTGAAGTATCTCAGCTATTTGGTCAGAACCCGCTTGCTTCCACTCGAGGAAGTTTTTCGTGAATCTCTTCCCATACTTGAAGTCATCACCGCAACCTCCTCGCATTTGAGTGGAAGCGTTTTTAAAACTAACCAGGCAGGAGCACTTGGAAAGTTCACCTGATGAACATCCCCTAGCCACTGTATGTGTTATTGAAGCGGCGACCAAAGCGTATATGAATGCGGTTTCCCTATATATCCTCTTAAAGATTCCCCTTTTAAGTTTCCTATTGAAGACTAGGGAACAATTCCATCTATCGTATTGAAAAGTTTCTTCACAAGCGGCGATAGCCTGTTGCTTAGCAGTTGTCAGAATGTTGGGGAGTGCGGGTTCTCGTTTACACATTTTGGATTGACGTTTAGATGATGTAAATACTTTACAGGTTCCGGGGTAAGCCGTTCCTGATCTGTCGGTGAATAATGCTTCTATAGTCTTTTGGAGTACTGGTTGAGATCTGTAATAAATTGTTCAAAATATGTATGTAATTTCTCAAAATGTATTTTTTTCAACTTCACGCTGTATCGCGCACATATCAGAATAGGCAGAGGGTACCTGGACACCTAGTGTCAAGACACTCCGTTCCCATTAAGACATTTCCTTTCCGCATTTACCCTCAAAATATTCTTTTCAAATTATATTATTAAAGTTTAAGAGTAGAAGCAGAATCAAAAAACTACGAAATATGAACTATTGCAATATTATAAATCTAAGTTAAACTGTTTTCTTCATCTATCACCCGATTTATAGGATAGATATTTCTGTCTACCATTTTTATAGACTGTCTGGCATTTAGTAATACGTTACTATTTATAGAAAGTCTATTCTCAAATGGTTAGAGAACTAAACACTGCATTCAGTCTAATTAAGCTCTTAAGAAAAAATATCTTTTTAAGCACAAATATTTTGTTATAATGAAATTGGTACCTACAATCATCCCATTCAATGGACCAAGTGGTCTTAAAACTTTTCGATACTATATTTTAAACCATGGCTTGGCAGAAATAGCTATTCTGATTTCAGATTAAATGTCACAGAATGTATAAAGAAGTAAAAATAATAAAAGAAAATCATACATACGCAGTCATTAATTAGCTTGTACGGAAAGTTTAAAACGTGTACATTTTAAAAATATAATGTACATACTATTTGGATTTATATAAAATTACATAACATTTTTTTAATTACATAAATTATAGGATTAAATTACATAAATAATAAAATAGAAGTCCTATTTATATAGATTGATAAACACTTACCCTTCGACATTTTCCGTGGCGAATATAGAAACCGTAGACAGTATTAAGATAGGAATAACACTAGTTGTAAACATTATAAACATGAATTACATGATTTCATATAGTATAATTGTATTATAGTACGCGATGGAGAACGGAGTATCTTAACACTAAGCTCCCTCTGCCTACCCTGCTGTATGGGAGATACAGCGTGAAGCTGGTTTATTTGATTTGATATAAATTTGTATGCAGCAATGATGAAGATGTTGAATGCAATTGCCAAATGAAGTCACACTTGACAAAAGACAAAGGTGTATTAGATAATGAGCTTATCGAATAAGGTGGGACTTTACCAAAAAAGGCATAAGTCAACGTAGAAATCAGTGTAAATACATTAGTGTCATAAAGCAAATAATACACTTCTTACTTCAATGAAGTTAACTTCCATCGTAGCTAGGGTTGTACATAAGCTTTTGGATGAAATTCTTTTTTATCTATTATTATTTTTGGTTTATGAAGTTTGGTTTATATAGATTTTTTGATATGAAAGCATAATATCTCCGCAATATAACAAGAAATTATGTGTTAAATTGGACTCTACTTGGTCGATAATTGGAAAATACTGGACTATGTACAAGACTCATAAACGTTTTACAGGTAAAGGTTTTGATGTTCAGAGTTAGAAAAATATGAGAGATTAGATTTGAAGCGAATAAATGACCAGTCACAGTTTTCGAAAACACTGTTAATAGAAATAGAATAGAAGTGTCTTGACGAGAACGGAGTGTTAGAACACTCGTTCTCATTCTAGGTTCCCTTTTCTACTGCCTGCGTGATACATCCTAATCTAATGGTAAAACTAATATAATAATAGTATTTGTACGTACGTTATAGATAGTCATAATATACGAGTATTATTTTTTTTTAAAAGGCTAGCATCCCTAGTCCTATGGCTTATCTTTCTGATACGATATTCTACACTGACTAGGTTGTTAAAGTTCTAAAAGGAATACATTTTTTTTAAACTATTTATAGGCAAGGATTCGAACTCCACTCGGAAAATATATTATAACATATAGAAGTACATAGCGCTATAAGGCTTCTGTAAGTTTATCTCTAAAAGAAACATGAACTCTATGTATCTTTTTTCTAAAGCAATATTTATACAAGGATTATATTAGGTCTGTCTATAAATGAGATTTACAATTGGCCTATAAGTGGGCACTTGTAGCACAGTGGGGTAATGTTTGATTATGAAGGTAATTGTGAGTGGGTTGTTACCAGATTTACATATATATAATTTGGACATTAGGACCTCTCTGCCTATCTTTATAAATAGATTAATGTATAGTTATCAAAAAATCGCTTTTCTCGAATAATTTATTTAAAACCACTGAAGTGTTTCAATATTCAGGTCCCGGCTCCTTTCACATCAGTTCGTCAATAAGAGGAAATCTTTTGAATTTTAACTCGATCTCTTCAACCGTTCCTGAGATAAAGGATCTTGACAGACAGACAAACGGACGGACTACAGAGTGATCTTATAAGGCTTCTTTTTTCCTTAAAAAGAACCCTAACAACTCGATACTATCAAAATCTGTTAACAGAATTCAAGGATAATATGAAACACGGAAGTGTCTTCATGGGAACCAAATATACCTAACCTAGAATTCCAGTTTCCCTCTGCCTGACCCAACACCATGACAAAGCGTGAAGCTAAAAAAAATTACCACGTCTAGCTACGTATTTAAGCTCAATTTATTTATATAAATTCTATAAAAATCTACGTAAAATTAATACATTTAGATAAACTTCAGACTTCACATACACATTTACAAATATTTGAGTCTAATACTTGCAAGTAACATCAATATGTTTGCATATTCGAGTTGTTTACACTCATCGTGGACTCATAGGTAAACGTTAGTCCAGTAACGTTGGGATTAGCCAATGGTGCGGAGTCGTGGGTTCTGGTGAATGGCGTACACTGTGAATGCGTTGCTTTTCTAGATACTACCTAAGCGAGCATAATAAAGGAAATTGAAATTCTTTTTTTTTTCAGCTTCACGCTGTATCCCGCACATAGCAGGGTAGGCAAAGGGAACCTCTGGTGCGGCAAACAAAGCGCGGCGTTGAGTTCTGCCACTCAACACGCAATGCCTCCAGAATTCGGCAGAAAGTGGGGAACGGAGTGTCTTAACACTGAGGTTCCGTCTGTCTACCCTGCTGTGTGCGGGATACAGTGTGAAGCTAAAAAGAATCAATTAAAATGGATTCTTAATCCAGCTCAAAGTAATGTCTTTATAAAATTTTCAAAAATGTATCTACGAATATTTAACATATAGTACTCATTCTGTATAAGTTAAATTAAAATGTATATATATAAAATATATTAATCTAAAATATTAGTTTTATTTGCAAATATTGTAACAAATACTCCTTAATATATTATATATAATATCATAAAGCAAAGCCTTGTCCACAAGCGATGTATTCCAACATCGTTGCCGCCGGCCGACGCGGATCAATAGGAAGCGGCGCGGCGCGCGTCACGTGCACGGCAGCCGGCGTCCCGCGCGGTATAACATTAAATTCAAAATTTTTGTACAATTTATGAATCTCTTTTCAGAAATATGCTCAAAACTGTCTAATGATAATAATAATAGTATTGGAAAATGTCGAGACTCCACTACTTATTTCTTAGTAGTGAATAATATATGTAATATTTTCAGTAGATAAAAATATGTTATGACTAGAAAGCAGACTTAGGTGGCTTCGCCCGCTTGTATCATATGAATGTTTATTAAATATATTTATGAAATTATTTTCAGTTTAGTAGGTAAATTGTAATAAGCCGTGCAACACGTGTTCAATGAAATGTTTTAAATCTGAATTTATTTTTTTATAAAAATCGGTACCGATTTTTCCATACAACTTTTCAACCCCTATTTTACCTCTTCAGGATAAAAATTTTTCAAAATCCCTTCTTAGTGGGTGTCCACATTATGAAAATAAACATCTCTCCAAATTTTACGTTTCTACCCTCAGCGGTTACTATGGCTGTGCGTCTTACCTGTCATTGGGAACATCTCCTTTTGTATAGAGTATATAGATAATATAATTTGATTGATAGTTGACTGCAAGCTCAAATTAGGGAAAAGTTTTTCGTTTACAAGACTATAACTATAATATGTAATAAGTGGCGTTAGGTTCCATTGAACCTAAGAATGCCACTCTTTTCTCTAAAGGAGCTAGATATCTATTCTTGAGAATTTTTCTTTTAAAAAATTCTTTAAAATATTTAGAAAAATTTATATTTAATTCAATACATCAATTGTTATTTATCTACATTGAATTGACTTATGCTACGTTTAGAATTCCATAATTTTAGATAAGATATATAAACAAAACACATAAAAGAATCAAAATATAAAAGTAATATAAATTGCTTAAATTTAATTTTAAATTGAAAACTAATAGTAAATTTTCAAATTGTAACAATGTTATTGTTTAGATAGTAAAGAAGCGATATTGTTTTTAGCTCAATTGTTTTTCGTAGCTGCTACGCGGGCATTGACCGCTGGCGTAGCGCCAACTGTGCTACGCTATCACAAATACATTTATAAAGTTACTATTGAAATTTTATCCCAGACATGCGAGTATGTAATTAATTTTATCGGTTTTTTAGCTATGTTGCGAAAATATTTCAGTTATATTATTTTATTTTATTAAATTATTATTTTGAGTAATATTTGAGTATTTAATTGTGTTAAGTATTTAATTGTTATTATAGCAAAAGGCAATGAAAATATATTATATTTTCATTACTTTCTATAACTATTACTACACTACGTTCTATGCTTAAAAATTAGCTATGACTTATATTATTATTTACCTTTAAGTATAATTATTTTATAGTCTCTTTATATTGAAATACAACTCAGATTTTATGAAGAACTATATGAAATAAGAAAATGCAATGAAATCTCATATCTCAATACTAAATAAATTTAATACTATTCAAAGAAGTTCATTGACTGGTCGACAACTTTATGTAAGACTCTTAATGTTTATCTTATCTAAATAGTCTAGACTAAAATAATATATATACAGAGTTACGTCTGTATAAACAGACTATGGAATGCCTGCAGAATTAAGCGGAAAATGGGGTACGAAACTGTCATGTCAGACTATCAGGAATATCTTAACGTAACGTTACGTACCTTGTACCAATGTATTTTAACTTTGTTTCTTTATGTATAAGATCTACTTCAAACAGAGTCTTGATGAAATTTTTTTTTCAGTTTTAGGGAGCATTCCATAATACCAGAGTAGGCAAAAAAACCTATTTATTATAAAAATAGTAGCTCTATTCTTCGCAATCGCATTCGATTTGCAGATTTTTGAGTGGCGGAACTCAACACCGCACGTGATCTTACAAGAAAAACAAAGAAAGTTAATCTCACCCCCAGATTAACACCCACGAAAACTTACAACCGTACAGCATAAAGGAAATTGAGCAGTGCATAGATCTCTTTACCCTCGTATAAATTTTTCTCGACAATACAAAACATGTAAATTATTACAATTTTCATAATATTTTCTATTAATAATAAATATAATTATATTCATAATGGGAACCGTATTTGTTCCATACATTAGAAGAAGCATAGAGTTAGGGCACTCCACATTCGAATTGCATTATAATAATATATATCTAACAAATACAGCCTTACCTTTAAATACCTTCTAAGAATTTTGTTATCAAATAGAAGAAATTGAACCCTTATAGACTCTCTATATCTGTCTGTATATCACATCCACTTTATTAAAAAGTTTTTAACTGTCTGGAATACTTAAACGAATCCTGCCAAAACTACATATGTAGGTGCTTCGTCACTATCAGCGTATTGCAGAGGTCGATACCTGCAATTATATTTAACTATATATTTATCTTTCATGGCAATATCGACTTTATTACTTTAAGTATAAAGACTACGGTTACGACATACTGCGGGGTAGACAGGCAATGCCCTATCTGAACGGACTCGGTAAGCCAAAAAACGTACGTCCTAACTTGTTGCTTTTGTAACGGAAGCACGTTGAGTATAGGAATACAGACGAATAATAAATACTTATTAAAGTCAGATATTATTTCAGACTTTTTATCTTCTCGGTTATCAGCAAAGAAAGAAAAAAATCCAACACTTTTTGCGAGGCAGTGTGCAGGCTGGGCGTTAGGGCAGAGTAAATAAAAAAAAATTATTCCTCCAGCAGGGAATCGAACCTTCTCGTGTTAATAGTCAGCATTTACAGACGCTGTGCCGCTACGCCATATATAACTCTATGATAATTTCTATCCATTCAACTAAAGAGAAAATTGCTTCATATTCAATAATTCATATTACTGAGAAACGACTC
The DNA here is from genome assembly GCA_037355905.1 of Heliconius aoede. Lineage (NCBI taxonomy): Eukaryota > Metazoa > Arthropoda > Insecta > Lepidoptera > Nymphalidae > Heliconius > Heliconius aoede. Next base: position 11,216 of record JBAIZZ010000478.1, on the reverse strand, counting down.
GCAAATACTATACGAAAATAACGTTATCTATACGTATATTACGTAAAACAAGTTCATTCAGCTAAAATTGTTTCTCATTTGTACCGAGTCAGTAGCGCTTCGCAGTCAAAGTTAGAAAAGTTTCGAATTCTATTGCGATTTTCATAGAAAACTCACAAAGCATTGTTCATTATGCATCATAAACTTCCATATATTTTAAAATGATAAGCTGAAATAAAAATATTGGCATTTTTTAATAAAAAATGAATAATTATTAATAAATAATAACGAATTTATAGCTTCCCGCTTACTTCGTTTTCAATCCAAATAAGAGTAATAAAAACGAAAATAATTGCCGAATTCTGGAAGATAGGCCTGATAGGTTATGGTCTTCACCTTTGCCAAGCGGAGTTAATAGTAGTAGAGGAGTCTACCGAATAGTAGTAGAGGAGATTCAACGCGAAATTAAAATAATATCATTCAATATTACAAATATTTATAGGTTTTAGTTGCCTGAAATGCATTTCGAAAGTTGTTATTAGTATTATTTAAATTTTTAAACTTTGAAACTTTTTTTAAATCCTCTCAACAACTACAGCCAGGTTTAAAGCACAGGTATAGTATATCCCACACAACACAGACTTGACATATAAACCGTGATATATTAAACGGTTGTCTAGTGTCGCTGGAAAGCGGCACCAGGCTCAGTAAACCGCATGCGCAAACTCCACAACAAACAAGCCAAGGGAATTCAGATGGACCACGTCGCGGCTACGAAAAGCAGGCTCTACGCGACGCTCTTCCCTAATAAAAATACTCCAGGACAAATGCTTGTATGAAAATCGTCTTAAATTTGTGTGGATCATACAAACTTTACCTCCTTTTTGGCATTAGTTGAGTGCTTTTTCGCGAAAAAATGAAATTTTCATTGTAAACTTGTATATATTTATGTGCTGAATAATCAAGAAAGTTTGGTATCGTTGCCCTCTTTGAAAACAGGATCGTCAATTGGTTTTGGTAAGTCGCACACAGTGTGTTTTATTTAATAATTGAATAAAAATATATGTAAAAATGTATATAAGTACCAATTTTATCATAAAAAATAGAGAAAAATTATAATTCATATAAGTCATTACAGCTGTCTGCTATATGTTTGTTTATGGATATATTAGTGAAATTCATTTCTCTATTGTTCTGTGGTTATAACAATGATACATTCATTTTAGTCAAGAAAGAACTGATTGAAAAGCAATAAACGGAGTGTGTTAACTCTATCTTTTCCTCTCAATTCTGCGCTCTACAATATTTTAAAATATCTAGTGCAACATTTTCTTTTGTAATTAAAATTAGTCGGAGAAAAGAATGTCTTAAGATTAAGCTCTTATTTACATTTGGGATATATAATGGGAAGGCATTTGTTTTTCAAATCTGGACTAAATTTCTAAAATTAAATAGATATTCATAAAAGGCTAGCGAGGTAGATTTTTCGAACTATTATTTAATTCTATGTGTTATTCAAGTCTTAAATAAAAGTCGCTGCGATAATTTAAAGCATAATAAAAATAATTTTAATACAATAAACAATAAAAATATCATGAAATTTTATAATAAAATAAAAATTGTGTCACGTAAAATACTTAAGAGGATTTGAAATGATGTCGACCTCGATGTAATATAAAACGCATAGCGCCGATGCAACACAACACATATATAGAAAGAAAGCTTACATCTTCCTGTTATTGTCACAAAATATGAACTACAGTTTTCGCTGTCTAAAGTAATTTTTACAATATAATTTTTACAATTTGAAGTTGAGGCCGTCGTGACGCAGCGGCACAAGGATGTGACTGTAACGCGACGGTTGTGGGTTCAATCCCCACTCTAGGAAATGAAATATTTATTTATATTTTAGAGCGGCGTTGAGTTCCGCCAAGCTAAACTTTTTCTTTTGATATTAACTCCATTTTCCACCGTTTAAGCAGCTGAAGAGAGAATGCGTCTCTATGAAACCGTTGGATCAACGAACGAATACCTAGCGCTAACTAGCAAACTGAAAATATTTAAATGAAATTTTCTAAAGTAAGAATCGAACTCACAATCATAAGCAATAATATTTCTATTCATATTTTTTGTATACACGAAATGTAGATAGAAGACAGAGTGTAATCTGGTAAATGTAATGAATAGGCACAATAAGAATGAACAAGTGACATAAAATTATGATACAAAATTGGCTCTTGAATAGGCAATAACTGCGTAGCGTCTTGTATAAAATTAACGAGTACTCTTTCCAAGAATACAGTAACTAACTATGATATTATGTATAGTAGCTTCCATGAAACTATATCATAATAACACCCTTGACATATTGAATTCTTTGTAACAAAGATATTATTTTTATTTTATTTTTTCTAACAATTTTCCAGTAGTTATTAACAAAATAACTATACATAAAGACCGTCAACGCACAGCGTCTCACTGTAAACGTGATTGGTTGTAAGTTCGATTCCCACTCGAAAGTATTAATTATTTGATTTGATTTCCTTAATCTAGAGACAAATCAACACGCTATATCAGCACTTGTACTCTAGAAGCCAACGACAACAGACTAAAAAATATTAATGCAAGCGACTATACGACTGGTTATGTACAACACTTTTAACAGCTTACACAAGTATATAAAAATTTACCTTACATTAATAAATCTTCCGACCTTCATAAGAACCTTTTGGAAGTCTTACAAATGCTGAAGCCAAAAGAAAACAGCTATATGCTGACTAGCCTTCAGTCGTAATATCGTTTTGTCAGGTCATTTATACTTTTCTATATCATCGTTATTTTATGAAAAAGATGAAGTAAAAAAGACGTTTATTAAGAAAATATTATTGACTAGTTCACTGTAGTGAAATTTGAATTTACAAAGTACCTTAGCCTGTTCAGATACATAATATTTTAAATGCTTTAAAATAAGGTAGGATTTTGGGCAGTGGAGTTTTAATGGCCATCCACTTGGGTCACCAGTCCCAGGTGCTGATCAGTGTTCCTACCCATAAAATGTGATGAGCACTCTGAACGCTTATCATTTCATGTTTCATATCTCAATTGATATAATACATTCTATTGGCATCTTGTGCGAGTTCACATTCCTTTTAGGTATGACATTATGTAAGACCTAAAATAATAATTAAAACTCAAATGTGTTGTTAACCCAAATTAACAAAATTAAGATAAATAAAAAGAATTTTAAAATTTCAAATTACCAGTAAGAAAAATAATAAAAGACCTTGTCAAAGGCATGAAATCTGTATAAAATTATAATTAAATCTTACTTTGTACTCATTTTGTTCGCGGAAACTAAATAAACAACTAACTTCATAGTATTGAAATTATATTTACAACATAAAAATTGTTTTTCTTTTTTGCTTTATGTATTTTTTATTAATATAGTATACTCAAAGTAAATAAATGCGAATATTATTTAGTTTAATTAATATATTATATCTGTTTTTAGCTAAAAAAAGTCCCAAAAAATTGAAACGAATGCAAAACTTTACAATACTTACAGAATCTAACTAAAAATTATAGAGACTTTATATTGACGGTTAATAACTCTTTGATTTTTTATTTCATTAATTGGTTATGATTTACACATGTACTCATATTGTTATGATTTCATAAATCCCAAAAAAAAATAACCCCAAAAAAAAATAAGGAAAAAGATCGCATATTTTAACAGCCTCGCTTCCATTTTAACGGCCTTTCCTGGTTGCGACGAAAAAAACATATATTTTTCAGAAAAGATACAACAAGGAAACCAACTATATAACTCGTTTCTATAACGATCTCAGTCCAAACAATTGTTGCAAAATTTCTTAATCACAATTATACGAAAATATTTAAATTTTCCTTTTATTTTTCTTTTTTGTCTATAACTAAAATTACGTAATAATACGTAATACGTAATAATACGTAATTTTAGTATATTATTGAGTATATTAATGAGTATAAATGTGTGTAAGATTATCTTATAATTATTGAAAAAACAACAATAAAGTTTAGTAAATTACCCTCTTCGAAATTGTATATAGTCGTAGGTCGTATATAGTCGATGTCGATAGTCTATGAAACCGGGTTAAAAGTAGAAATAGTTATAAAATATACAAACGAAATCAACTATAAAAAAATATTTTGTATGAACGAAGTTGCGTGCACATAAAATTTTAACTCAAACCCCTTGTGAATAACCAGCTTAAAATATAGTTTCATTATTCTACCTGCATATCGTTAAATAAAGGCTTATTCACTTATATCATTATATTTCAGTAATTATATATTTATTTTCCGAAATTAAATAATGTGAGTAATTACATTATAGGAGGCCGTCGTGGCGCAGGGGCCAGCGTGTTTACATGACGGTTGTGAGTTCGATTCTCATTTTGGGGATCGAAATATTTTATATTTTCGCTTCCTCGCTCTAGTAACCAGGTAATAGCGTGGTGTTGAGTTCGACCACTATACGCAAATTGCTTGGACCATTGCATTGAAAGCATAATTCAACGGAAAGTGCAATTGCTACGATACTCAAACATGTCATTGATATGCAGTTGAAGCAGCATAGACAACACTACAACGTCAGCATGACTGAGAGACCACGACGGAAGGACCATGTTGAGGGTAATTGATCATTCGGTGATCCTCCAAATAAACCAAGAGCTGGCAATTTATTATACTCCATTATTTTAGAGAACAGGGAGGTGATAGTGATAGGCCTTTAGTTAGTTGGATAAGATTCATCACCTTGTAAGAGCGCATTTCCAGGCGTCTAGTACAACATTGAGTCGGCGCAGGAGCACAAGCACGTACGTGGATTTTAATATGTGAAATAGAAAGTTGTGTCTTCATGATCTCATAGAGTCCACAACTTATCAAAGGCCAAATATCAGTAGTTCTGTCAGTACGTTGTCTGTCAGTCAATAAGTAATGGAATAGTTTCATATATATAATGCATGTTAACGTTTATAAATTCGGCACACTAAGGCTGTGCCACAGGAAATATACAAACGTCGTAGCGATCCATTCATATACTTACTCGTACTCAAGTAAAGCGGGTCGAGATTGTACTTCAATACAATTTTTCAAAATTCTGCATTAAAAGCTTTTTATTCAATTTCTTTTTATTTGGATTTTCACGACAAATTTGGACTTTTTAATCTGTTTAAAGATTAAATAGTCAGTATATTACCAACTATATTTTTTAATATTTGATTATGGGGGTCAGCTACGTGTAAATATGCTTAATAATATTCATAACATTTAGTATAAATGTAATTCTATGATGGCAAAAAAATACAAAATTATGTTTATTTCTTAAACTAACTTGAAATTCATCAACATGATCTTGACCTTAAGAATAAGACTTTCATAAGCTCGTTAGAGAGGCTCTAGAAAGTTGCGATGTAAGTAAACCCTTTAAGAATAAGCGGGACACGAACTCTCTACTTTCTTAATATAAATATTATATTTTCTTAAGGACTGAATTACTGTACTGTATTTTTTTTTTACAGCGGAATACCGCATAATGTAACAAGCAAAGGTGACCAGTAGTGTTAAGACGAGATAATGCGTGTTAAGTCGTGGGACTCTATACTAATGGAAATAACTCATTCAGTTAGTTTCAGTGGGAATCGAACACACGTCCATCGCGCTTACAATCCAAAAGAGATATTTTTCACTTTTATAATTAGAAATATTCTTAATATTAAAAATATAAAAGATATTTCTTTAAATTACCCAAAAGATATATATTATGTATTTTATAGTTTTAAAGCAGGGTTGGTAGAAGAAACCTACTGTCTTAACACTCCGTTCTCCATTTTCTGTCGAAAAGCAGCCACCATAAAACGTGATACAAGTACCTGTTTAGTACTATAATAGAGTGTATTAAAAATATAACCATAGCTTTTATCACATCCTTTTTAATGAATACAGAATCTGTACGCTAACGAGATTTCACAATACGCCTACGGTTCTATATTGAAAGGAACTATAGTGAAGTCGATTTCCGCCTCCATCTCCCTCGGAAGCTGACACCATTGAATAGGTACGGCAGTCTACCTAACTTCAATTTACCTCAATCTAGTCTCAAGTTAGATGTGATATTAAAAATTCTATTCACATCTAGCTAATGGATTTAGAAAGAAATATCAAAATGTACACTGTATTGTAGAGTGCTTGACTATCGTATTACGACGAATTAGATAGAAATATTTTTAATTAAATAGGCATAAGTTTAATAAAAAGTATACATTTTAGATTTGGAGCAGAATACAGTAAAAAAATAACCATGAATTTATTTAGAATGTAAGTATAGTAATTTATAATAATTTAAATTGATAATTTTAATAATTTAAAACGCTCTATATATTGTTTACTTAAGAAAATATCGATAATTTAATGAACAACATTCTCACTAGTTATATTCATTTTCGATCGACCCACGAACGTTCATATCTTATATGAGACAAATATATGAGTTGTTGACTACGAGCAGCTCTCGCCCACCGAGTACCCACTAATCCGTACTAATTTAAGGAATGTGGGTCAACTGGAAATACGACTTGTAAAAGTTGACAAACTGAAGTTTGCGGGTGTAAGCATTCATTTTGTATGGAATGATCTATAAAATACTTATACGTTTTTATTTTTCGGACATTTTCCTTTAAATCTGTAAATTTTCACTTCTTTCTAAATTTCGTAGCTTTCATTCTATGGAACCCTATAAGTTTTACCACAATCGTCCGTTTAAGAACCCATAATCTTCGCATTTACACCGCAGATACACCTTTGTACCACTGCGCCACGACTGTCTCAATAACAACCTCATTTATATGTTAATTTTGTAATTAAGACTACTCTATAATAAACAACACGAATAGCTAAAATCATATTAAAAATATCTTGAATAAAGTAAAAAGTAAAATATTGGTTATTGAATTTTAATATAAGCTTCATAGCTCATTACGCTTAATAAAAGTATCTATTTTATTTGTGGCTTACAACATTCTAAGCGTAAATTAAATATTCAGTAAAAGTAAAGAAGGTACCACTCAGGTCGCCGTAGAGAAGACGCGCAAGCGCGCGATGGTTGTAGGTTCAATTCCCGCTTGGAAGAGTGAAATCTTAGATATTTTAATTTTCTCGCTCTAATAAAGCTTTACGGTGGCAAGGCTTTGCCACTCAATTTGCAATTCGGCGAAAAGTGGCGATCGGAGTGTTTTAACATTGGATTCCCGGGTATCTTCTGCATGCTATAAAAAAGGAACCCACCCATATACATATAAAGATACCAATAAAATGCAAACACGTGAAAAATAGGCATAAATTAATCTTATAATGTAACTAGATTAGATACTAGGCCCAAGCTGCTAAAATCTACATATAGTAGATCGAGTTGTATAATATGTAATTAATTTTGTTACTCGCGTGATTAACCATCCGGTTACGGCATTGTAACGGATCGATCCGCGCAAACCTAATTTTAATATATATATTACTATAGTTATGTTATGCCGTTAGAAACTACTATAATAGTCTAATATTTACTAATTTATGAAGTAGGAGAGTTTGTTTGTTTGAACGCGCCAATCTCAAGAACTACTTTTTGGTAATGAATTTTTTTTCTATGTAAATAGTCCCTTCATCGAGGATACAGATGTAACGTTAATCGTTTCGATGCTATCCACTAAACCTGCAGTCGAAACTATCTCACGTACTAGTATGTATCGTATATCAGCTATTCCCATAATTACATTGACGAAGTTGCAAATAAATGCTAGTTGTTCTATATGATAGAAAACAAAGAACACATATATATATACATAAAAATTACTATTATATAAAAACACTTTTCCAGCCAACTTTTCTCAGCCATGTCGCTTATCGAACAAATGTTAACTGTAATTTTTTAACCAATTAAATACCACCATTTTATGGAAAAAAAACTTATTTCAGTAATAAAGTCCTCTATGAGGACACATACGAGTATGTATGATAAGATCGATGATCGTCGATTCGAATTGTTGAACGACCGCCTTCTGTATATGCTCTACTAGGGTAAAAAAATTAAGCCAAAAAAATTATGCTTAAAAAATAAGCCTTACCTAAGCTAACCCCACGTCTAAGTTTAGTTAAGTTGGAGAAGTACTTTACTACGGTGTAAGTCGTTAACTACATACTTGAACAAGCACCTAATTTTATGAGTCCTCGTAATGGTTCACAGTTAGCTTTTACGTCTAATTTTTCATTTTTAAAGCCTTTTCTTTGATAGATTTTTTTTATATATAAAGCCAGACTTTCTTTATATATCAGAGACCTGTGTCTCTGGTATATAAAGAATGTCTGGTATATATGTAAAAAATATCTGGCTTTTTATAATATAATAAAAAAATATCTACTCACTAAATATTATGATTATTCGTGAAATACTTTTATATTCCCTATTTGTTTGTTTTAAATGAAGAAAATTCTTAAGAAAATTTTTAAATGGAAATGTCGGGTGTGTATGAATATTTTTAAAAAAGAAAGCAAAAAAATTTAATTAAAAGAGGGTAGAAGTAGGCGAAAAAAACTATAAACGTAATGAAAATGTGTCAATTGAGGCAGTTGTTTGTCGGTAGCGGCACTTATTGGAAGGAAAGTCATATAAAATATAGTTATTGCAGTTACGTAGAATCTCTTGGACATATTAAAACCAATAGACGATATATGTTTTTATTTTGTCTATAAAAACCTATAATTATCCTAATCTGATTTCTATCTATATTATAAATTCTTTGATGACTTATCTTGTAAAATATAAATTTCACTATGAAATAATACTGTAATAACAAAATTTTGTAATTTTCTTGTTATCCTCAGGCAATATCTCGATATAGACTTCCTTTGATCAAAAGGAATTTTCGAGTTTTCAAACAATAAAATTGCAGTAATTTAGTTTCTCAAGCTACGTTACTTTGAAAATCAATAAGTAATTATTTTATAACATTGAAATGGAATTCATTAAATATTATTCAGTTAATCTAATATTTATTTATATTTAAAAAAAATTAAGACGGTATTATATGAGAAAATATGGAAATAGTGGCATTTTAGCTAACTCTTGTGAAAAAAGAATTCGATTAAACAAAAATCGAATCAAGATATTCAGCTTTTACATTTGTAATTCTTTCAAAGCACTAACCAAAACTTTGAGCATACGTTTTATATCTCTCGGAAAGCTCATAAAAGAATTGGGCTAAAGTGACAGACAACAGACTTATTCGTTAGTGTCGTGATGAAGCTTGCTTTATGGGCAGTACTCACGTCATGTGGACTTTTACTACTTTTTTTATCAACTTCACACTGTAGGGTAAGCGGAGGAAATTTAGTATTAAGACACTCCGTCCCCCATTTTCTGACAAATTCTGGAGTCGTGTTGAACGGTCGACACTAGGGTCGACATAGAAATGAAAATATAAATTTAAGTAAATATTTCCTTCTCTCGAACCCACTATCAGTCGCGTTTACAGCACGTATTTGGGCCTGTGCCTTGACTTGCCTCAACCTCACTTTTCTTAATTACTTTTTAGTACTAACCCCTGAAAACTAATTAACATTGAAAAATAAACAAGCTATGTCATTTTAATTTTGATTCATATTGCTACCGCAGTTCCCTTGACGGTGGACGGAACTGCAAAATAAACTTTTTCTGTCTTGCTGATTTTATAAAAAATTGCATTTCTACTGCGACGTATTTGATTTATAATTAGTATTTTATATGATTTTTTTTTTTTAAATGTATTCTCATAAATCAAAGTTCCAAAAAAGAACCCAATGTTAAAACACTCCGTTCTCCACGTTCCCCTCAATTTTCCAGTTATTTTTCGTGAAGTAAACATATAAATAATACAAATAGTAATAATATACAAAATATCAAAATTTCCAAATAACTTTAAGTTAGAAATCTCTTAATTCAAAAAGCATATCTATATTAGTATTGTACAATAAACGTACTCGTATAGAAGTATAATTCAGGACCCACACTTTGTGATACTTTGTGAATTGCAATTATTTAAATCATTTTCTACATTCAAAATTTAACTTTATTATAATGATATAAAGTTTTGTATCGCTTCTCATTTAACGTTGTAATAGCTTTTCGGTGGTTACTTAAGAGAATGGTTCCGAGATGCTTCATATTAATTGAATCTTCGCGTGCTTAGTTTAATAATCCAGGATTTGTATAAAATTGTTTTAAGCTTCACGTCGACCCTTCTCATTTAGAAATTATGTATTTATATTATACATTTTTCTAATATCTATATTATCATTGGGTCCATATTATATAATTATTGATATAATATTAATATTCAAAGAAATCTTAAAGATAAAGCGTGCGCCTTATGTGGCCTCAAGTTACATAAAAAGAAAACCACTAAAATAGCTTCTCCGTCCCTAATGAAATTGCCCTCGACCGTCTTCAAAGGACGTCCTCACGTGACCCCTTTTAATCAGTATCTTTTCTAGAAATCACATTTTAATTCAATGTCGTAGATACTCTATATGTACCTACTCGTTGCTATTTATACGTTCCACGTAATTGTTTTTGTCTGAGTAAAAGCCTAAAGTGTAAAAACTTTATTTGATAGAAAACAGATTAAGAGAAAATTGAATTACGAGACGACAAAGCACTTATCGGTTTTTCGTGAATTTAATACAATACATACTATACCTTCAGACTTCTTTTCTTATGTTTTTCGTATTATCCAAAAACACTGTCAACTTATTTTTGCTAACGGTACAATGCGACGGTTGTGAGTTCGATTCACAATCAGGGACTTAAATTATTTTCATTTTCTAGCTCCAGGGTAACAAGATAAAGTGTAATATAGAGTTTCGCCGCTTAACACGCCTAGAAAATTGACAAAGAAGTGTCTTGACACTAGATTCCATCTGTCTACCCTGGGTGCGAGTGATGCTAAAAAAACGTTGAAAAATGACACTAGATTCATTATAAGTCAATGTTTGTTTTTATCTCATAACTTATAATGGCTTAAAATCAAAATCAAATATTCTTTATTAAATTAGATCGCACCAAGCTATTCTTAATCGTCAGCACTACAGACATCTACCACCAGCTCGAAAGTTCTGCCATGAACAGCAGAACAGAATCACTTTAAATAATTACTTTAAAATGTCGA
>JBAIZZ010000477.1:0-38963 GCA_037355905.1 Heliconius aoede | reverse complement strand
ATATATATATATATATATATATATATATATATATTACTACTCCAAGCGTTTAGTAATAATAACACATTTCTAAGGACTCTAAAACAAAGTACAGGTATAAGTGTAGGTACTCGGTAATTTGCAGCAAATCATTCACAACCGAACAAGAGTCTCGTGTCCAAGGTGAGTGTGTTAACCAATGGATCGGAAAATGACTTACAATGTTAAGGGATTAAAAGGTTTAGACATGGCACGTTTTATAATAACAACGAAATTCTTAAAAAATAATCTTTTTACTACAAAATTAAGTGAATTACAAAGGTAACTTGCTGGATTTTTTTTTATATTGCGCTGTATTGCACGTGTAAGGAACTACGACATGCATGTCTTTTCAATAACGAAAGGCAGAGGGAACCCAGTGTTGAGGCACTACGGTCACTCTGTTTCGCCTTATTTTTTAAACTCTACGTGTTGATTGGTGGAATATATTGCCCAAGTGAGAATCGAACCCACAACCATGTGAAAACATGACTTTCTTTTACCTAAATGTTAAGTTAAAGCATAAAAATTAAAATACACTTTCTAGGTATTTATAGATCTGTAGAATAAGTTAAAATTAGAGCGTTTGGATCGTAAACAGAGGGTCTGTCTATATAGATAGCCTACTGTGAGATACTCCATTAGATTGACACTTGGCAAGTAAATGTATATATATATATATATATATATATATATATATATATTGGTATATGCATAGATAGATATTTAATTTCTATATTTTATATTTTCATTTTTTCGCTCTGGTGGCAAGAACAGCGTGGCGTTGAGTACCACCACTCAATGCCTCAACACGCAATGCCTCCAGGTTTCGGCAGAAAGTGGGGAACGAAGTGTCTTAACACCGAGGTTCCCTCTGCCTACCCTGTTGTGTGCGGGTTACAGCTTTACGCGGAATACAGCGCGATGTTAATCTGCCTACTATCTTTAATTTAGTTCTCACCAATCTGTGTCTGTCTGTAGTATAAATTTTTCAAGTTATATTCTAATCTATTCCGGGCTACGACTGAGGTAAAACTTTTAAATAGAATATAATTAAGCATAATAAACATTTTTAATTCTTTTTATATCAAAATAAATCATAATATATTCCATTAAACCTCTAATTCTGATATAATAATAATTAAAGAATTTATTTATAGAATTAATTTGATTGACAGATCGATACATATAATAATAGCATGAATTCCCCGAATATAATATTGTAGAATATGCCTTATTATACTTATTATAAAAAATAAAACTAGACTTTAATTACTTCTATACAACACGTCTATCTTGAGATCTCATTGCTTTTAGAAAGGTTTCGCTATCTATCTTTTCTAAGTGGCTAAGTTAATAAATTGCATTCTCGTCTGTCCTGAGTCGGAGAGCGGAGTGTCGGGCGGTAGTCGACTAAATTGATTTAAAATAACCGTTTTCTTAAAACTTAAAATTAGAACAAACTTGTTATTAACTAAATAAAAAAATACTTCTTTAGCGGAGAAGTCGGAGAGTCAAGTGTGAAGACACTCAGTCGTTCTAGCACTTAAATTCGAGACATTGCAAGAACCGCGACAAACGCCGCGTTTTGTCTTGGCAAATCGGGAAGATAAAAATAATATATGCATATTGAGCTTTTAATCATTGTCTTTGACATATGGTATAATGTTTGAACCACTTTTACGTAAGCTAAAACTTAGCCGTACCAGTTTTTTTAGCTTTACGCTGTATTCCATAAGTAGACAGTAGAAACCTGTGAACATAGTGCTAAGAAACCCCGATTGTCGAATGCCCAATTATGGAGGTATTGTGTGTTGAGTGTTGGAACTCAACGCCACACTTCGCCTCATTACTAAAGCCAGGAAATATTAAATATTTTACCCAAAAGGCGTCTCCTTACTGAGCCATCATGACACAATATTAATAAATTCATAAAAGGATTCTATATTAAAGCCTAGGTTATAGCATTAACGTTTTTTAGTTTGTATTGCCAAATACTTTTTGTACGATATCGTTAACGGTTAAGTGCGCGGCGGTATCGAGTAACCTATTATTTTGTATATGAATTCTATGTTTATATATTTTGTGTCATACCGGGTGAACTAGGTTATTTAAGCCTAGCTAAAATAATAATACAAAGTACGTTTTAAAAGATTAAAATACAAACATTAGTGAAAATTCTATATATCATAAACTATTACTAAATCATTAAATGGATATTACTAAGGATTGTAATCGAAACTATTAACATAATGAAATATCCTGTCCTATCCTTTTCACTCTCTCTCTCTTTTTAATACTACTATAGATATATGTATAATTTTATTATAAAGACTAAAAACGCTATGTAAAATTTATCTAATATATATATAAGGACATATTTCCACCGACTGAGGTATAGACGCACAGCCGTATCCGTTGGTGGGAGAAGCGTGAAATTCGGATAGACGTTCATTTTCATTATGTGAACTATCCACTAAGCTTAGATTTTGAAAAATGTAAACCTACAGGGATGAAATAGGGGTTGGAAGTTTATATGGAAAAATCTTTAAATCGCTACCGACTTGTTACAAAATGTGAAATTTAGTCATTTAAACATATCTCATTGAACACGTGTCTCATGGTTTATTAGAATTCACCTCCTAAACTTAAAATATTTTATAAATATTCGTACAGTTCGAGCGAGCGAAGCCGCACAAGTCCGCTAGTATTGTATTTCTTATACAACTTAGATAAAAAAGTTTATTTTTTTGTACTCAACTGCATCAATTGAGGGCAAAGTGTCGTAATGCGGAAGCGCGGTTAGATCTTTTTACTTACATTTTTCTCGAAATTTCTTAGTTTCAAATAAAATTGAGGTCAACGTGGCGAAGTGTGATAGCGTGTCACTATAGACGTTATGGGTTCGTTTCCAGGATGATTAGAGAATATAAGTACTTAATACAATTAAATATAGCTTTTCCAAATACAGCCAAAGACAAAAAGGAAAGGAATTAATTTAGACCACAAATACAGAAGTGACTGTGGATAGTTCCTCTAATTTATAGACGTTAAGCTAGATACGTTCGTTTAAACGCCTCGCAACCGACTCAATACAGGAAATTGACTTTTAGATGAAATGTAATCGGGTGACTCTTGATGTGTCACTTATGGCTTTACAGCGTAGTTGGCAACGTAAAGCAATTTGAAATGATTTTTTTTAAATAATAGCACCTTTTTGCGATAGCTGTGTTTAATAATTATATAGAATGCACATGGCACAGAGCACAGGTGTGTGGTTCTAAACGCGACAAATTGTACGTTCAATCCACTATAGCGACACTTTGGTAATTAAAATATATTGTTATTACTTATCCAATGACAATAATAAAAGTGAATATTTCATATACCATACATTTACATGTATATATATATATATAGATCGATTTAACATCAGCCATTAGTCCTAACGTTCTAGTAGGATTAAGTTCTTGCCCATTACTTGTTCGAGTTTGCTTCTCAAGTTGAGACAATTTGTGGTACGAAATTGACGTTTGGTCAGTGTTCTGTTCAACCTTGGATTTACTTGAATATTATAATGTGTAATATAATATATATCCGAGTGTATGTGATAGAATATTTAATAATCTTTTAATTATTAATATTAATACTTGTTTTACTTTGTATTTGTGCTTAACGCTGTGTCCCGTATACAGCAGGATAGATAGAGGGAACTTAGTGTTAAGACACTAAGTTTCCCACTTTCCGACGAATTTCGCAGGCACAGTGTGTTGAGTGGCGTAACTCATCGAAGCGCTTTGCCGTAACTATGTTAAAATATTTAAAACTATCCTTAATATATCTATCAAATTTTGAGTATATTTCATAAAGTTAATTACGTACTTAAGATGGCTTAAGTGAAAATATCGTTACTGAACTTTAAACTTAAAAGCTTCCTATAAATTTCATATTAATCCCTATAATGTATATTATACATTTAAGTTGGGAACGGAGTGTCTTCCCTCTTCCCTATTTCCTCTGCCTACCCTGCTGTGTACGGGATACAGCGTGAAGCTGATTTTTATTTCATTACATTTCCTTATAAACATTTTGAGCTTAATTCTTTAAAGTGCAACTTTAGATAGTCCCTCGTTTATTTGTAAGAGACATTATTGGCTTAAAAGTCGCATTTATTTGTCAATATATTCCTAATGGAGAGACTTTTCGTTTCTCAACCTCCGTTTCCCTCTTGCACGTTTACTGACCAGCGTGAAGAAAAGAAAATATGAATCATTTTCTAAAACCGTCGCGTATGCAGTCGCACGCTTGTGGCACTGCACCACAACGGCCTCATTTCTATCTACCTGTATAAAAAAGTCCTTTAGTGAGTGCCTGACAGTCACCGCATAGACTAATGGACTTAGAAGGCTGAATGGGAGCACGAAGAGAGCATTTCTCTAAATTTCTACGAAAACCATGGACTCGGATAAATGATTTTATATATATTATAAATTTATTACATATTTAAAATTTGATTTAATTTTTTTGTTACCATAGATCAGCGGGGAAATAGCTCAGTTGTAGAGGTTCCCCCGATTCAAAGGAACACAAAAATAGAAAAAATATACATAACAAAAACAATAAAAAATACCAACCCGCCTTGTACAGTATAAACACGTACTCGTAGCTATAAAGCATACACGACACGCTAAGCGCGCGAACCCACTCGTGTGTGCACATTCGCTCGTTAGATTCTCATATCGGCTGTAACAACGTTCGTATGTAATTGAATGTTGCTTAGAGTTTTTTCCCCAGTTTTTTCCCATTCCATTGCAGGGTGGGCAGAGGAAACGCAGTGCTTGGACACTCCGTTCCCCACTTTCTGTTCAATTTTCGAGACATAACGTGTTTATTAGCGAAAGATAACGAATTCTTCATCTGCCAGACCCGGGAAATGATAAAAAATTAAGACATTTATTTACCTGGATGAAGATCGTATAGTGTCCTATTACCAGTTTTATATTCGGAAATCAAACCCACAACCGTCGTGTTACACCCTCGCCTCGAGAGCCTCAACTAGTGAAAGTCTTAGCTTAGCCGTAATATTTATATATATTTGTATATATTGAAAACATGAAAAAACCGAAGAAATTCATGAAGGAGAATCGAACCTATGATTGCAGTGTCTTAGCGTCATTTACATATTTCATGTAAGTGCTTGAGGAAAGAAATGACTTGTACATGTACGTACGTATATTACAACTGCCATTTCATTTTATCTAAAGTTTTTATTGACGTTGCCTTTTAGTACGAATTATATTTTACTGAAATTAAATATTTTAATCCACTACTTTTTGTGAGTTTAATACCATTAAATAAATCTTTAACTACAAAATTGAAAATCTAATTTGGTTAAATGAGCTTATCTTAGAAACTGCTTTTTGCGTTGATAATATTTTTTACTTAAAAACTAACTTACGTAAGAATATGAGTTTCATTAGAAATGGCTTAGTAAATTTTAGATAAGAGTATTCAAGTGTTTTTGAAGGGATATGTATAATTACTGGTCAAAAGTGTGTTTCGTGGTAATGCTATTCCTCCTGGACCGTAAAACCTAAAATTTACTTAAACCTGAAATTTTGCAGGAACATTGTGGACGGCGCGGTGATCCTACCGAAGTAGTTCGGTGATAATTGTAATCAGCTTCACGCTGTATCCCGCACAAAGCAGGGTAGGCAGAGGGAACCTCGGTGTTAAGACACTCCATTCCCCACTTTCTGCCGAATTCTGGAGGCATTGCGTGTTGGGTGGCTAAACTCAACGCCACGTTTTGCCTCGACAGCAGAGCAAAGAAAATGGAAATATAAACGTAAATAAATATTTCACTTCTTCGAGTGGGAATCGAACCCACAACCGTCGCGTTACAGCCACACCCTTTGTGCCACTGTGCCATGACGACCGATAATTATAATTGTTGGTTTTGAGTAAATGGTCAAAATGTGTCCCATAGAGTTAAGTTATGGAATATTTAGAAATTCATACGCACAGATCGAACCTTGACTAACCTAACCCAGCGCGTGCACAGCGTGTGATCCTACTATATGTAGATAATTACGTAATTGACAGATATTTGGAGTCATATTATCTTTAAAAAATATTTTTATTATTCTACTGTACGTTTTAAATTAACGATTCTTATTTTGGAAAGAATAAAAGGAAGGAAAAGAAATAAAAATATATATATTAAATAGGATGGAATTTGAAAACAATATCAATCAACAAGAAAGTAAACAAAGTAGGTCGTAGGAGGCTAACTTATCAATTCCGTGGTAAGACGGAAGCTTCACCTTCATTTCCTGTACTTAGCGGATGTCGAGCAAGTTGCCTTTTAGTTTTATATTGGTTTTCTTTATAGGAAATTGTGAATGACATAGGTAAACACTTTATGTTGAAGCATTCTTTTTATGCTTTTTTTAGCTTCACGCTATTAGTTACCCTTCACGCCTGGTTACCCTGCCCTGCAACCAGGAACCTAATATCACTTCTTTTCCCCACTTTCTGCTGAATTCTGGAGTTTTGCGTGTAGAGTGGAAGAACTTAACGCCATGCTTTGCCTCTTTACCATGACGAAATATTAAATTTTTCATTTCCTTGAGTGGTAATCGTTTATTTTCCTACACTCCCCAAAATATTTATATCTAAGCTACATTTAGATTTGAGTTCAATTATTTCGTGGTCTGTCAGTCGCTCAATATCGCTCATACCTTATCGAACCCACAACCTGTTGCTGTTACATTTCATATTCTAACATCCGTAAAAAATTTGAAAAGATAAGTGAATCCGATTTATTTATTTAGAATCACTTCAAAATTCATGATCCACCCTCGAAAAGATTCGACGAAATATTAATGAATTCATTGATATTTCAAAAGTTACAGCTTGAAATAAAATTTATTAAATATTTATGTGTATTTATGACATTTATCATAAGATCTAAAGAAAATGGCGAAAAACGGGAAGCATAGTGTCTAAACACTAAGCTCCATCTGTTTACCTGCCAAATTTTTTTAAGTTATTTAAAACACCTAGTTATTTTATCAATGTTTTTTTGTTAACACAATAAAAAGAATGTTTAGAAAAATAACTTTCCTCATGAAACCAGGCTAAGCTATACGTGTTACTTATATTAAAGTTGGCAGTATACAAAATTCACCTGAGACCTGAGTACAGGGCTGATACTATAAGTTTTAATGGGCCAACACTTTTAGTGGAGCATGTGGCGGCAATCCTGTTTCATAATTTAAAAGTTTTGTGAATCTGAAAAGTTATCGTATATTTAGATTTATGCAATTACTTTGAATACAAAAATTTACCTCTATTAGTTTTTTTTTATTATTATCAGCCTCACGCTGTATATCGCATATAGCAGGGTACTATACCTACCCTGGGAACCGAGTGATAAGATGCTTCATTCCCGATTAATATTTTATTTCTAACTTCCCGCTGAGTAAGTCCATGCCGCGTTTTACCTCGTTGACAAAGCGAGAAAATGAAAATATTTAACAGCCGTAGCGATTACGTTTGTTCCGCAGCGCCACCACGAATCCAACGAAAGCTCCAAAAAAAGAACAAAAAATTGATCCATTCAATCAAGAAAATTTCGAAACAAAAGCCGTGACATTCGTTTCTTATAAAGAAATTATGTAAAAGCTCAATTAAAGTAATAGAGTCGGTAGAAACACCGCTGTTTTCAAATTGTACGCGGGGGAGTTATGTTTAATGACTTGGGACTCGAAAATATGAGATTTCATATTTAAATACCATTACTTTTTTGTCTGAAATTATATTTTGTATTTTTTTTGCTTCACGCAGTATTTCAGAGGTTAACCAGTGACAGGTGAGAGGGAACCTGACAACCTAGTGGTAAGGCACTCCGTTCTCCATTAAAACACATGGTGGACTGGCCTCAGTCTTTACCTGGCATCTATGAGTATATATTCTATACTATTATATTAATATTTTCGTTGTGATCCAATATACCTGCGGTCAAAATTTCCTAAGTCACTTATTATGTATCACGTGTAATACAAAACTTTCATTTATTACCATTCCACCAGGGAGGAGGGGAGAAGCCACAGCCACATCCCTATGTTCACTTGCAATGATATTTTTTCTTTATTTTTGAAAGGTAGTCGTCAATATAGAAAAACTTATAAATAAGAAAACGGAAACACACCTAGTCTAGTACTTTTAATGGCAACAAAAAGACATTCCTAATACAAAATGTACAGCGTTTTGTTCTAAAAACAAAATACACTATTTATTGGTAGACGCCTGTCACGTAGCTGTTTGCGACGCATATAAAGTATATCCACACTGAAAATAGATTGTTTTGAATTATTAAACCATATAAGAACAGGAGCTATAAATAAGTAATAAGGGTTAGAGTCACACATTCATCTTGACATATGTCATAGTTCACGCCACGTGGAAAGCGTCAGATTGTAAACAGGAGTGATTAAACATCAGAATAAAGAAATGCAGATAATTCTTTATTCCGGTAAACGACACGCGGCGTTAAGTTCCGCACCTTTTGCTCACAATTTCTGAATAATCTTGAGCATCCACTGTATAAATGAGAAGAAAACGCTTTACTGTGATAAATCGGGGTGGAATTTCTTCCACTAACAACTTTCTATGAAAACTACTACGGTAATTGTAGCCACGACGCCTCGACGCCGCGCCTGTTAATTTATTAATATTAATAATTATTATAAAATAACTCACAACATAAATAGGCAACTATTAATACTAGTAAAGCTGATCCCGAAAGCCAATCCATGCCGCTTAGTATGCAGGAAGTCTTCATGAGACACTCGAAACCCGTCGCCAGCACCAGGCAGAAACCGAACAAGACGTTGAAAAATGTCAACCAAACGAATATTTGAACTGCACCGTCTGTATCCTGAATACATTATAACAAATACTATGCAAACGAAAAAATATAAAGCAAAGGATAGAAAGTTTGTCTTTTTAGTGACTACCGACGTACGTACATACGTAACTTGAGTTAGGACTATAGCACTTTTAATAAAGCTTATAAACACGCTTTATCCTGCACACAGCAGGGTAGGAAAAGGAAATTGCGTGTTAAGATAATCTATTTCCTCACTATCCCACATTTCTTCTAAGTACCAGAGCGAGAAAATGAAAACAAATCATTCCCCTGAGTGAGAATTGAACTCACGACTGTCATGTTTAGTATATTTAAACTAATACCTGGCAATACATAGGCTTTATTTAAAGTCTAGACCCAAAAAAAAATCCCAAAAATAGTCTTTCGTTGGTCAACATCGATACGAAACGTGATCAAAATACTTTGCAAAAGTTCTAACAATACCCCCAATTGGACAAAGAGATGAATGAATCGCTTTATTGGTTTTCCGATTTCGTGAAATACTCCCAACTTAATTGAGGCTTTGATGTGAATCAATAGAATTTATATTATTCCATTAAAACTGATTATATACATATAATATATAATATATTTAGCTATACGCCGAGGCCAAGGAAATTAAATATTTATTTAAATGAATGTTTTCATATCTCCGCTCTGATATCGAGACTCTATCGAGAGCTATCTTAGATTTAGCTATATCAGATTTACTAAGATTTCTTTGAAGAACACTTACTCCTAACGATCCGACCAAAAGACACAGTCCAGTTATCATAAATATAGTAGACATGCAGCTAATGCCTGATGAGACCAGATCGTTCAGCTTATCCATCGCGTCCTCAGGTTCTGATCAGCGTATGAAAAATTTAAAAAATCTATTTTGCTTTGTACTCATCAAGATATCACATATATTCAATATTTTTTTTTCTATGATCTCTTATTTCTTTTTCAAATTTTTAATGGGTAGTTGAAAAGTGGAACTTACTTTTTATATGTGAAAAATTGTGGACTGTACTATAATCTATGTTCGATCTCTTTTCAATCATACTCAGGCCGACGACACCTGTCATCTGAAAATATTAATAATTATTTATTGACTTTGTTATGTTTGTTACGTATTTCTATTTTGACGTTTGCCTAACAATCGTTGCACTTAGATTATAAACTTTATAGTTAATTAAATGCAATTGCCGGCTTTTTAAAATTATAACACAGTTTTTTGCAACTTAAACTTAGATGTCGTCGTGGCGTCGTGAGTGCGTCTGACGGATGTAATGTAGTAAGAAGTTCGACACCTTCTCAGTGGATTGATTATATTTAAATTATTTTAATTTCTCGCCTTAGTCAGACAAAGTGCGGCGTTGAGATACGCAATCTCCCTTTTGCAACTTCTCGAGAGTAAGGCGGAAGGTTTCGCCTGTCTGCATGCATGAGGATTGTAATTATTTATGAATTAAAAGTTCTATTAATATACAATTTAATAGCAAAAGACTAGTTATAGAAAAAAAAATATTATTTACTAACTATAGCAAAAATCGATATCCAAAGCATTCCAACACGCAGACTAATTGCAAAACAACAACTTTCAACTTCGGGGAATATCTCGCACATTTTGATTTATTTGAATGAAAACACTAAAAATAAAATCAGCTTCGCGCTGTATTTTTATTAAAATAAAATTAAATGAAAGTGTACATTGTAAATGAAATTATCAATTCGTTTGACACAGTTAGTTCAGAAATGACAGAAAAGATTGAGATAAAAATACGATAAATACAGAAAATGACGTCGAAAAAGACATTATAGGAGATCAAAGATAATAAGGATGTTAATAATGACCTAAATTTGAAATAGAGCGGTCCAGATGTTCTCGTAAGCATTTTATCAAAAAAATTCTAAATTACAAAAGATAATTTTATTTATATTATTTTTTCAGCTGTTAACATTATTTTATATGGTTAGTCTTTTTTTTGTTTCTATCACATTCAATCCCATATATAACAAGATGAAGAAAAGAAGCTTGGAGCTTGCATATGCACAGCTTAATCTTACTTTAAAAAGAAGGAATGCCTCTACCATATAAGTGACTATGACATACACGAAGCGAAATGGGCGGGGTGAACCTGTTGCTAAGACACTAAAGAGACAGAACTCATTGTCGCACTTACCGAAACGAGAAAATGGAAATAAATAAAATCTTTCCCCTGAGTCGGGATCGAATCCAGGATCATAGCGTATACTTACTTTTATCTTGTTACTAGAGCGAATAAATTAATAATAATAAAAAACATATCTAAATATTCCCTCAAATGGAAATCGAAGCCACACACGTCGCATTTACGTACATAAATCCACCAGGAAGCTATCCAGAGCTTGCTCTACCTAGATCGATAGAGCAACCTTGTGCATATTAATCTAGGTAGAGCAAGCTCTACCTAGATTGATATCTATAAACGTTTTTTCTTCTTTTTTCTTTAGCTTTACGCTGTATATGCGGGATATAGCACAGAGGGAAACTGAGAACCTGACATGTAATATTTCATAAATTTGAAATAAATATTTTTTTTTCAGATATTTATTATCGGACCCTCAACCGTCACTATCACCGTCGCTGCTACGTGTGCCTTCGATGGTTTCAAAAGAAAAACATTAATAAATTAGATTAAAAAATATTTTTATTTACCACATACACTCGAATAAGCAATTATAAATATGACAAATTTACAAACTTATAAAAACATCACAAAATTACAAAATAATTGTAAAATAAAAACATGTTTATTCAGCTGAAATTGTAATTATAGAGTTTTTTAAAAGATTACTTAGGGTTCTTGTTTTAGGGTAAAGGACTTTGGGGAGTTAGATACTTTAGGGTCATGCGTAGGCTGTTTGCTACGATAATGAAGTACATGGTCACTATAAAAGAAAAAAATACTAATGAATAAGTTAGTTTGAAATTATAAATTAAAAGTCATTCGGCTTGAAGCTTATTATACACAATAGGTGTAGGTTCAATTTTCACTTGAAAAAATAGTTTTATTTATAATTTTTTTTTGTGTTAAGTTTTTGTACACTTTTTGTATAATTAGAAAATAAAGAAAACTCGTCTTACTGGTGGTCCTATACCTAGTGTTAAGACACTCTTGTCTTCATTTTCCTCTCATTTTATGAGAAACCATATGTCGAGTGTCAGAATTCCTGAGGAATTACGGGTTGATTGGTGCATTAGGAATTGAACCCACGATCCTCACATTTATGATCACAGTTAGAGCTGCCGGTATTTTGCACACCGGTATAAGTAAAAGTCACAAACCATACACTCTTATACAATCATCTACAAAGTTAACTCATTCAAACAGAATCAATTCGTAGCACTCTTGTTGTAGTCTACGTCTACGAGCCGCGCTACGAAACGCTACGTAAGTGAATTAACATCTACATTCGTAAACGGATTACACATTTTAAATTTACACGGAGATTTCTCTTGACGTTCTCTTGGCAACTGACCGAGTGTTCAAAGATAATTGTGGTAATGTTATGTATATATGTCAATGTCAATGTGATATATATGGCAGGGTAGCTCTAAGTTTAGGAGACTTCATTTTCTACACACAATCAAGTTTCGAACTTGAGGCGGAACTCAACGCCACGAATTGTCGCATTACCAGATCGCGATAATTAAAATATAGTAATATTTTTCTCCTAAATGAAAATCGACCAACTAAGAAAGCAATCTGTTTTATATTACTATATAAAATCAAGTAATTTAAATATATATATTACAATAAACTATTTACCCAATACTTGCACTATCATCAGTCCACAAAGCACACCACCAGCGACCACGCAATTTGTATTAACAAAAAAACAAAATATGGATAGGATGAAGAACATGAGAAACACGGTGAAGCTATACACTATAGCGCCCCATTGGTAAACCAGTATTAATATTGGTATATTCTGTAAAAGTATACAATTATGGTATATTTTATGTTAGTTAAAGCGTCTGAAAGAAAGAATTATTTTAATTTTATCTCTCTCTTTATATTCTGCCTACCCTGGCTTATGCGCCTTTACATTCCATCCCAGTTTTGGTAAATCTGGCAGTCACTCTGTTGTTCACTTTAAGCTGATTTAAAAATATTAAATGTAGGATAGCGAAATTCGACACCATGTTTCAATAAAAAAGATCATTTTAAGCAAATTTAGTTCATTTTTTAAAGTAAATATTAAAGTACATAGAAATAGACAATAGGGAACCTAATGTAATATACTCAGTTTCCCACTTTTTGCCCAATTATTTATAATTTGCGTATTGGGTGTCGGTACTCAAGGTATCTTATCAGAGCGAATTGATTAAAATAATTAATTCTCACAAGCGGGAATGGAACTTACAACCATCACGATTAACGTAGGCAAACTAAAATAATAGAATATTTAACCACATTAGCACATACACAAATAGAGCCCACGAGTAGGAAAACGCTGACAAGACAGAGTAGGATCGACACAGCGCCCAGTATGAATTGTAAAGTGTTTTCTGTGGCCGAGCTGTAGTAGGAGAGGACTGGGCCCATACTCCAGAATCCTTTTGTATGCGCCACATTTGGTGCGAAGATGAGGCCTGATAACTGTGAGATAAGAATAAAATAATTCAATATTTGTAATTTATCTCTTCACGCTTCGCTTCGCTTCGCTACGTGTATCGCACGTATTAAGCACGGTAGGTAGAGAAAAATTAATCTCCCTCATTTTTTAAACAAAAGAAATAAACTTAGCAAAAAGAAAAATTAGTACGTTTGAAGGAATAAGCCATTGTAAATACATTTGGTACTAGCGACCACATGCGACTTCATCTGCTTAAACTTGCTGTGCCAAATTATTTAATATCTTAAGATAAATTATAACCTTTAAGTTACTCTGACATATAATCTGTATTATTGTAAAATTTATCTTAATACGTTCTTTAAGCTTGGCTTTTGCTTGGAAGAGGAACAAACATCTATCTTTTCACACAAACTTTCATGTTTCTATGTTTCTTATACTGAATGTATATAATAATTATATTCTATTTATTGATATAAGAATACGTACAAAAGAAAATATTGCTATCATTACAGTGCCAGCGCGCAGGAAACAACAGAAGCAGCAGCTTATCACCGTCGGCAATCGGTCCATGTAATTCATTTTGATAAGATTTTTTAAATAAAATTATTTATAAACATATTTAACTTTCAATTTCATGATGACAGCCAGAGATTGAATGACGTAAATTCTTCTAAAATGTGTGTTCGAGGTTATATAATTATTTTTATTTACTATGAACCATACCAATAAGTAAACTGAATTAACTAATTTATCGAACTTTATAGCAGTTATTCTAAATCCAACAAAAAAGGAATTTCGTAAATTGGATCAGAAATCTAGGCGTGATTGGTGCACAGAAACGTCCCCTGCGTCGCGACAGCATCTTATATCTTTTATTTGATCTTTTAAAATAATTGTAGGTAAAAAAATATCCGTAAATTTATAATTAGCGGCGTTGAGCTCCGCCACTCAATGTATAAGCCTTCAGAATTCGGCAGAAGGTGGGGAACGTGTTATCACTATAAACAACTTTAAATTATCTAGAATAAAAACTATCTAGTTTTCGATGTTACTGTTATATATTGTTAAACATTACAAAAGATCAATTGAAAAAATTTGAAACTACTTAACTAGTTAAGTAACTTCCTTATTCACTCTTTTCAATTCTTATCTTATGAGGTCGTCGTAACCGCTGAGGTTGTGGATTCGATATTCAATTAGGGGAATGAGTCTTAAGTGTTATTATTTAAAAATTTAAATCGAATTTTAGTTTATGACGTGCAACACTGATTTGATATTTGCTATAGAATGTTAATATCGCACCTGACTCGAACGCTGATGGAATTATACGCGTCTAGCAATTTACAATTCAAAATTTAGTGTACTCTCTAGAGATTCGGAAACGTAAACGTGATACTTTCGATATTAGAACTAAGACAAATATTATATCAAATTATTTTAAAAAATACTATTATTTTAAATGCCTCTCTGACTCTTATGACTGAGGCCATCGTGGCGCATCCGCACAAGGGTGTGAGTGTAACGCCACGGTTGTGGGTTCGATCCCCACTCGAGGAAGTGAAATATTTGTTGACATTTATACGTCCATTTCTTCGCTCTGCTGTTGAGGCAAAGGGTGGCGTTGAGTTCTGCTACTGCTAAAAGTGTTTTAACACTAGATTCCCGTGCGGGATACAGCGTGAAGATGTTTATATCAATCTTACGATATTCACACTGTAGCAAGTCTACACGACCGCACGCCCTGAAGACCATGTCCTCAATTTACATTCAAATAGCCCTAACTGACTTAGAGACCCTTAGTTAATGTATTCTGTTTATGATAAACCGTAATTGAACAGAAAATAACAATTGTCACATAGAATCTAATAATTTTATCATATTTTTATAATTACAAAATATAAGTTCTTCCAATAGAGAAGGTGAGTTATATATTATTATATAATTATACATAGGAGAATTTCAAAAAGTGCTAAATATCGTATATCCATTATGTATGTTGATCTATAGATCACCTCAAACACTGCGCGATGCCTACATACCGTGCGGTCGCAGTCTCCGGTAATGAGACGTGTTTGTACTGACTGCAACGAAAATTGAAAGATTATTCTGTTTAAAAGAGTAAATTAATTAATGATTTCAAAATAACGGTTAAGTTATTGGAATTATAATTCTAATTGGTTCTTTCTGATATCATAAGAAAAGGTGTGCCGGGTAAAGTGCAGGCGCTGGACCGAAAAAGAAGAAAGAATTACTTCCTAACTAATTTTGTGATAATTTTCCTTTCACAGAGACAATATTCTTATAGTCTTTTGAAATTAAAATCTTGGAACTCAATATTTACTAACACAATTAAAACATTTGAAAAATTATTTATATTCTAACTGTACTATACCTTGCAGAGAATAATTCAATATGATATGGTATGATTTTAGTCAGCAAGTAGAAGCGATATGACGCGTTCTCATGCGAGCCTATTATGAGCGTGAAATGAATTTGATATGAAAATTCTATTTTCTAAGATATTACATTACCTGCGTGGACTATCTGTCAAAGATACTCGTATGTGTTGGTGATATTAGAATATGAATTATTCTTTTCTATTATATGAGGCCAGTCGTGTCGTGTTTACACAGTTGTGGTTCGATTCCCACTCGAAGAAATAAATTGTTTCATATCTTCATTTTTTCAATCGCGGAGTTGAGTTCCGCCACTCAAAACGCAATGGTTGCTGAATTTAACGGAAGCGTCTTAATAAGAAAATCTTGACACTAGAATTCGCTCTGCCTACTCTCCTATATGTGGGATACAGAAGCAGAAGCTAAATATATACATATATGTCATTAAACGGTCTCAATGACACCAAAAACCATCAAAATCATGGTCAATAGCTTCTCGCCCAAAGAAATCGTGAGAAATTAAATAACTTAAATATTAGAAATTACTTTAATGCAAGGCAAAAATAATTTTTCTATATTTCCTTATGTGCTTGTATTATTTGATTTATTCATCAAAGATATGTTGGTGATATTAGAATATGATTTATCTTGTTGATTACAGAAAAAGGAGGTATTGTGTTTATGCGGTGATTTTGAATTTATATTTTGACGTAGAAAAAAATAAAATATTATATTTAATATCGATGGAAATAACAATTTAGCACTATAATAAAATTATAGACTATATTAAAATTTTATCGATTATTACTAATACAGCGCTATATCATCAAAATGTGCTAAAAATAAATATATAAACTATTTTTGTTGACCGTACACCTAATTACGCGGTCCGGTGGGCCCCTACAACGAATTTAGGGCACTGTTTTTACATTATGTAGCTTTTTGAATTTTATATATATATTGGTTTTGCAAACAGTGCTGTACTATGTTAATAGATATTGATGTTTTATTTATTGACTATTTCTTCTCGTACACTGACTGGCTTCACTATATATATTTTTTATGTTTGTTAAAATTGTATGTAATTTGTATGCTTTTTATGTTTTCTTTAACTTAATGTACTTGGGAATGTGCAGCGGTCATACAAGCCAAAATAAAGTAAAAAAGATCCTGCAGGTTATGTTGATACGAGGTAATGATTTTTTTTCATGGAAATTAAAATTTTCCGGGATAGTGCGTGAAACTGGTAATTTGATTTAATTTCATTATACATACTAGCACGTGGATAAAGTAAAAGAATTTAATTTAAAAGAAAGGAAGCTAAGAAACTTTCATACTAAAAGCTTGTCGTAGAGCTTATGCAAAGGTAATTAGTACCTGCTATGAAAACATAAAGAAAATACTACCTTAGATAAGTTTAGCTAAGGCTGTGACACACGTGTTTGCTAATTTGAGGATACTAAAATTTTATATTTTTTATTTTGTACTTTTGCTTCTGTTATGACCAAAGATCATTGAAGTCATACGTGGCGGAGAGGCACAAGCGTGGGACTGTAAATGCGAAATATAATAGGTTCGATTTTTACTCGGGGAAATTCAATATTTAATGTTTTTGTTTTCTCGACACTTTGCATTGAATTCCGCCACTAAAGACGCAATGTCTCCAGAATTCGACGGAAAGATGGGGAGTGACGTGTCTTAATTGGGACGGAGTGTCTTTATACTTCACCTGCTGCCCTCTTCACCAGCTTCCCTGCCATCAGCCCTACATATGTAGAAGGCATAACCCTGCTTAAAGCAAGATACAGTGCGTGTTACATCATCTTCAATATTTCAAGCTTCTGTGTATGACAAGCATTAAGGAATAGCTCTAGTACCTTAAAGTTATGTAATCTAAACTTGCAGACGCACTTCGAGATGGATTTAATATTATTTAGCTTTACCGGACTGTTCAACTCAAAATAGTTTTTTATTCATATTTTTATCTCCGCGCTGTATCCTACATGTAGCATGGTATGGATAGGGTGCTTAATGTTACGATACTCCGTTGCCCATTTTCCGCCCTAACATACAAATCGATCCATTGCTTTTTTTAACTTAAATATTTTAAATTTGAGTTAATCAACTTCAATTAATAATATTTAATATAAGAATTTATATTATTTAATAAAAGAAAATATTTATTTGTTGATTCTTAATAAAAAATGTAGGTGTAGGTTGTGTAGGTTTTAAAATTCCTTAAAAAGTGCTATCTGAAAAGAACTACTGTACTGTACGGATATTTTTAAATAACCAGCAAGCGCGAGTCGGGCTGCATACTGAGGGTTCCCTACAAAAATTGTACTATGTATTCCGTATTTTGTTGTGTATTCCGTACACAAATGTATAGTTTTCAGGTTTTTTTCTTAATTTATACTACTATCTGTAGATTCCTTTTTTTTTTTTAAAGTACTGAAATAAAAATTAACATAATAATTTATTCTATCGACATAATGGGGACGTTATTAAGGTATCACTCGCAGGCTTCTATAATGTCCCACGATAAGTACTTCCTTCGAACAATGACTAAATTACTTTTTCTTTCTTTTCATATTAAAATAAAAAGTGCTGAGGCTATTTGTAGCGCAGGGGCACAAAGCGTGTCTGTAAGCACGACAGGTTGTAGGTTCGATTCCCGCTCGGTGAAATGAAATACTTAATATAAAAAGTTTATAGGAGAAAATAGTGCTTAATTTAAAGTATTTATTTTATATTTACATTCATAATGTACACAGTTGAAATTAGCTTGAGGTTTTCCGTCACTCCACATATAATGTCTCAAAAATTGGTCAGGAAGTGAGGAACGGAATGTCTTATCTCTAGGTGGCTTCCTGAATTTAACTTAAAAACTTAAAATTAAAATTTTTAACTTAAAATTTTTTACATAATACAAGTATAACACTTTTAAGAACTAAACTAATTCACTACAATAGTTAAGAAGAAAAATATTTATTATTTCTTCACAAAATTTGAATGTAATCTCGTATGATGACAAAGTGACATTCAACATTTTGAACTAAAAATAGATGGAAATATAAATATCATGGATTTTAGTTCAAATCTTAGAATAGATACATCGGAGATGCCCTAGATGCTTGAATCCTACAATAGAGTGGATTACAAAGATAGTCGTGTACAGTTCTATATCGAATATACTATATATTATAAAAATATTCAAAATCAATACCAGCTACGTATTTTATGAAATTGCCCAGGTCCTCTCTGCCTGAACCTAGGTTCAATTCGGGATACATCGTTAAGTTATTTTTTAAATAATTTTATTGAAATAGCAATAAAAACAATTTAAATAGTCGTACTTTAATAAAAAATCCGAGAAAAAGAGCTATCTGCCTTTATTGTATATCGTAGCGATAACAATAAGAAATAAGTTTATTTTATTATTTATGAATAACAGTTCTTACGTTTATATAAATATAGAACATAAGTTTTTTAAATACTTAATAGCTAGTCAAATTAATGTCAAATATATAGTCAAAGTGCGGCGTTTAGTTCTGCACCTCAATAAAAGCGGGGAAAGTGTCAAGTGCCTTGAGACTAGGTGCTCTTTCTGTATCTTTATTTATTTTTGTGATTGTAACCAAAATATTCTGCAAAATATTGTTTCATAAAGAGAAATATAAAAACGAAGGTATTGTTTAGATAATTGAAAAAGTTATGATCTATGAATCTCTTATGAATATTTTAGACAGTTCTTTTATTTCAGATAAAATTGAAATGAAAACTTCAAACATATCAAATTTTTTTTTTCTTTCTTAATAAAATGTTTTATTTTGTAGGCTTAGTGAACCTAGTTATCCATTCTCCACGCATCGCTCAACTTTTGCAACATTACGTATTGAGTGACGTATCTCAACCCTGTCTTTTGTCTTGAAACGAAAGCAAGTAAATAAAAATAATTCTTTTCCTCGAGCGCGTCTACAATCAGACGCCAAGCAAAGTGTTCAAAAAAAGTTGTAAATAACAAGAAAAAATACAACGTAAAAGCCTCGAATCAAAGCGTTACGTGCGGCCGCCTCTCGTTTTACGCTGTTTTCATAAACACTCTGCACGACACTTAAAGGCTGTATATTCTGTATATAATGGAACGAAATAGGTAAAGTAAACGGTTATTTTATAGGCCACTAAATTCTCGAGGCATTATGTGTTGAGTGGCAAAACTAGACGCCGCGCTTTATTGCAACCAGAGAGAGTAAGATATCATCTACATGAAATATTAAATATATATAAATATTAAAATGCATATAAAATATTCCAATACCCTGAGAGGGAATCGAGCCCACAACCGTCACGTCACAGTCACACGCCTGTGCCACTACGCCACCAGGTTTGTGAAGGCATACTATACAGAAAAGATATAATACTAATAAATTCAAATTAATCTCTCCTGATTTAATCTGAAGTATTTTTTAGTGCGTCTAATATGAATATTTTGTTGCAAAATTAAATTTATTTGAACAATATTAAAATTGTAATAAGGCTAAATTATTCTCAAGATGTTTCGTAAAGAGTAATATTTCTTAAAATATTTTCCAAGATTAATTTGTTACATAAAACATGTTATTAAATTTCATTTCGCGAGTATTTTTGATCCTTCAGTTTCGACCGTTGTGGCGCAGCGGCATCTGTCTTACGCTAAACGCGACGGTTTTCGGTTCGATTCCTGCTCGGGTAAATAGAATGACACTCAACAATGAATGTCGCCAAAATAGTGGGGAACGGAATGCCTTTACGCTTTCTCTGCCTTCCCTGCTAAGCGCGGGATACACCGTGAAGCTAAAATATATAAAAATCACACCAAATTAAGTAAGACAAAAGACTCTTCTTATTTCTATTAGAAATAAGTTAAATCTATCTATTTTGAACATAAATTGTTTTGTTTATCCTTTATAAAGATATCCTACAGCTATTTGTTGTAATAAATCCTAACTTGAGGTCTCAGTGTGTTACATTTAAAGTGCACTGTGGACACCAGGTACAACAGTATAGCGATTAAATATGAATGCGAGGAACTATTGCTCAGCTCGCGGTTTCTCTCGCGTAGATGTGTAGCTAATACATCATTTATCATTAGCGGCAACTTCACGATGTTTCTCTCATAAGCAGGCAGAGAAAAATTAGTGTTAAGATACTCTGTTCCTCACGTGAAGCCCAACTTTTGAGACATTTGAGTGTTGTTGGCAAAATTTAACTCTGCGCTTTGTTTCTTTCAGTAATCATGGAAATTAAATAAATTTTAATTTTAATATTCCCCAAATCGGGCTCGAATCCCTACACACTATCGAGAGACATACGTATGTTGCATATGTTTCTCAACTGTGTAATGATGGCATTTACATTAAAGTAAAAAAAAGTAGAAATGTATTTTTTCATAATTTCTAGAGTTGCCATCGTGGTCATTTCGATGGTGTGTAAGTATGCGTGAACATGGCGGCTATGGGTTCGATTCTCGCTCAGAGAATTTATATATTTTTCTTCTATTTGTTCCGTCAAATAAACAAAACAAAGTGGTGAGTTCCACGACTCAACAAGTAATTTCTGGAAAGCGTTACAGCACTAAGTTTCGTTACCTACCCTGCTATATGCAGGATACAGCGTAATATTTATATATGAAAATATTATTTATAATTATGGTTTCCGCCGTAACCTTTACTTTAAGGTATCTCATATTCAAGAGATTTACCCTTTGTTTTCTCAACGCCGACTCTCGTGAGAGACAGACGCTATTTCAGCTGGGTTTTTAACGACACTATACTAATTTCCAGTAAAACTGAAATTATATGATATTGCAAGTTCATTTATATTATAAAAAACCAGAATATAATGGAAAAACCACCAACAATATTTATAGAATTCTTAGATGTGCGTCAAAATATCTAATAATAATAAAATGATGACTTGTATGTTTTGGTCCATAGCTGGATGACGGAGGAGAACTGCTATAAGAGCTAGTCAAGTGAAAACACATTTATTTTTATCATCGTAATAATTTTCTTCATCCTAATGTTTTATAGAACCTAGCTTGACCTTTTTAGTATATGTATGTATTTAATATTATTTAGCTTCTTTAGAGAAGGTTGGGTGATTATTTTAGTAAGGTCTATACGTAACAGCATACATTTAATAAATCGTAAATAATTTTTCCATATCTATATTATAGATACGCGCACGTGGCAATCCCCGCACCGTATACAGTAAGAACCAATTACTCAAATCACAGAATAAAAGCCTATACGGTGCTCCATATCCTCTAATTATTGGTTAGTGACTATCCCCATTAAATAAGTTATCTTAATCGCGACCATGAGGTCAAAAAAAATATTAACCTATGAAAACTTAGATAAAATTCCTTTGATAAAGTTCGAAAAGCTCTACTACAGGCTATCCCAGTCACTTAATGAAATAACTCATCGCCAGCCATTTGGAAACTACCATATTAGTTGAGTTTCTAATCTAATTTCTGACAACTATGAAAAAGTATGTTAATTTTTGTATAGTTTTTCTTTTATTTACTGGATAGGCTGAGCGATAACAAGATGGTTCATCTAATATTGCGTTATAAAATAAAAATAACAGAAAAGGAGGTATTGGGTTTCGCTACTTAGCGTTCAATATGTCAAAAATGAGAGAAGTAACAGGTCATCTCAGGAGCAACATTATATAAGCATTTCAGGAGCGGACTTCATATTTCACTTTGTCTTATCCAAAAGAAGGAAAAAATATAGTACATTTCCACGAGTGTGAATCGTGAACTAACAAAAAATCGAACTCAGCTGTTCTGTTTACAGTCGTATGCTGTGTCACTGTACCATTATTGTCTCAATAAAACACTAAAAATTCGAGATGTGAAAGAAATATCTAGATAATAAAAATATTTATTATATGTGTGAGAACTCGCATGAAAGAGCTATTGATGTAGCTAAAAAGACTTTAAAAGTAGTAGAATTGTGTCAATTGGGTGATTTACATCCGCTTCCTCGATGTACTCGCAGCGTTCATTTAGATCTCGACGATCCAATTACAGTCACAATACATAGAGAGGATTTACTCCTCTGTCTCACGTCACACTCTCTACCGCCGTAAGAGGCCACGAGGTTAGTCCTATCTCACGGCACGTGCACGGAGCCCAACGACCAAAATCCCCTCTGATTAGCGCACGCAGGGCATTCCCTTGAGTTCGCCAACCCTTCACGAGCGTCAAGTTCCGCCCGGTGTCAGGACCAGTGCAGATCGACAGTAATAAAGGCCATTCGAAAACAGAGTTTCCAGGTAGTGTCTACCCTTCTATGTGCAGGATAAAGCGTGAAGCTAAAAAAATATATATCCATTATAAATTATTGATTTATTGTGAACGCCTAAAAGCTCTGAACTAAAGCCGCGAAATGACCAAATAATCGCGTTACTAAACCTCTCCTGCGGGCCGTCTCGGTCGGGATTGTCAATTTCAATTTTGAATTATTTTATAAATATTTCTTATTATATACTTAGAAAATATTCTGAATATAGTTTAAGTCTACTTTATTGTTAAAGGTTATCTTATAAATGTATAAATATACTAGTGAGACCATCGTGGCGCATTGGCATAAGGGTGTGACTGTAACGCGACGGTTGTGGGTTCGATTCCCACTCGAAGAAGTGAAGTGTTTGTTTACGTTTATATTTTCATTTTCTTCGCTCTGGTGTCAAGGTGAAGTGCGGCATTGAGTTCCGTCACTCAACATGCAATGTCTCCAGAATTCGGCGACAGGCGGGTAACGGAGTGCCCCACCCATTGTGTGCGGGATACAGCGTGAAGTTGATTTTTTTTAAGATCATTTTCAGGATAATGTGAAAACCTTATAATATTTAATTATATTATAGCATTACTTTTAATATTCCAACAAGCAAATATTATCCTTATTTTATGCATTATTAAAACTAAAATCGTTTGTTGGTTAATAGAAAATGTAAAACCTCGTCATTACATTTTAATTTTTTTTTCATATAAATATGGTTTATATTAGCTTGCACTTTTTAAATTGTATGTAATATACACGTATACTATATTGTAGCCCACTTAAGACAACGTTAACTTTTATAGTGGACTCGTACCGAAGTTATTTTTTTATTTTTAACGAGCAGAGGGGGGAGGGGGTGTTAATAATGTATTTTTTTATTTTAGTTTATTTAGTTTAGGAGTCCCGAAACCGTTTTACCTTTATTGTATTAACGAAATCTTTGGTGACTTAGTTTACTCTTAGCTTCGAGAAACTTGACGTGAGCTTATTAATATAATTTTTGTTACTTTTACCGTAATATTTTTTACAGATTTAGTTACTAAGTGCGCGCGCTTTTCCTTGTTACCAGAGCGAGGAGGAAATCAATTTATTAATTTTATTTCCTCGAATGAAAATCGAACCTACAACCTGTCGCTGTACTTTTAATATTATTATATATAGATATTTATTTTTCGTTACTGTGTAGATAACGGACAACGCACAGACAAAACTACTACAGAAATTGAATTGCACTTGGCTGAAATAGTTGACATTTGGCAAGTAAGTGTAGTTAAAATAGAGAGTGTAGGGGAGCACTTCGAGAGAAGAAGCAGAGAAAAATATGTTTCATTATATCTATGAAGACCACGCAAACCAACCACTATGTTTACGGAATTCAATATGGACAGGTATTCCAGGTTTCAGGATGAGAGGAAGCGATGGCCCCTGAAGGCATAATTACTAATTTGTCAAATCATTATAGAGTATGCAAACTACCAAAACTGATCGCTAGATTAAGTACAATTTACTTGAAATATTAACTAGAGTATAAGTATAATATTTTTTACTTTTAAATGAGTAATATTTAATAAGACTGTTGTGGGTTCGATTCCTGACCGAGAGAATAAAATAATTTTATTTTGTAAGAACAATATTTGGCAATCTGTTCCACTATATCAAACCCTATCTCTAATTCCGACGGAAAGTGAAGTACGTACGTATTTTAAATATGTTGACTGCCTTCTTTTCTACAAACGAAATGAAATCTGAAGCTAAAAAAACAAATTAATCCACAAAAATAAATCTATAGGTATAACGCTAGTATATCGCACGTCAGAGGAGTCAGGGAAATTTATTTATCATTTGCCGGGAGTCACCGGGGAGCGTGTCACCTGGACGTGGATCGTATTTTATTTGTATTCTTCTTTATGCTATTTATTTTTTCAATTACCAGTATAATGATGTCAAATGTTATTTAATATACTTATATTGTATTTTTCCTCACGCACCGCCCAATTTCCGAGAAATTGTGTGCTTAGTGGCGGGGCTCAACGCTGCATTTTATATTGTTACCAGCGAGAAAACGGAAATAATTAGTTTATTTTAATCATATAATTATTCACAGAGATTTTATTTAAAATTTATTGGACATAAACTTACTGTCAATACTCAAAAATATCTATTAGTACGGGAGCCGAATATGCTAACTCGGGATCTGCTCAAGCGTCATAAATACCTATTGAATTACGAAGCTGAGATGATAACTAGAAAAAAATGTCATATAATACATTGAAATATATTAATACACAACGTATAAAAAATTTACGTAGTGGATTCGAACCCGTGCTGCTCGAAAAAATTAATCCATACTTGCTTACCTGGATGTGTCGAAACTTTTATACTCTCGATGTAATAATTTTTTTTAATTACTGATATAATAAAGTCTTTAATTATAAATAGATTAGGTTTATAATTAATTAGAGCGTTTGGATGGTTTCGACTTTCCAAATGGTGGTTGAGTTTTTATACCTTTGTAAATATATTTCTTACCTTAAGATGATTTTCATTTGTATCCAAACTTTTCTAAGAATAAAATGAAAATCCTGGTAATAAATTGACACGAAATCCAATGTCAAGCTCACTCATCGATTCAAGGATTCGTCTATTCAAAGTAGTCTATTTTCCGTGATTTGAAACCACTCGTGAATTTGACAGTTTTATTGTTGCTTTTAAAATATAAAATACTAATCGTCGCCCGCTACTCTGTTCTCCAAGCATACTCTAAGAATTTAATATGCAAAATGAAAGGCCAAGTTTTGAATAAATCCCTGAATTCATTTTCCTGATATATGCGGGATACAGCGTGAAACTAAAAAAGAACGCATATATGTGTATGTGACACATATTACAGATGTATGAATGTATGGTATGTATGTAGGTGACAGCCAACAGGTGAGCCAATCATGAATATTAATTAACTGAGCTTTACTATAATTGTCTCACTGATCGTTAATATGGAAGTAATAAATTGTTAATTTTTACTTGTAATTAAGCCTTCGTGGCGGAGGGATTCAAGAATGGGGCTCCAAACGTGACGGCTGTCCCCACTCGGTAGAATTTGTTCGCTCTGGTGCCAGGGCAAAAGCGCGGCGTTGAGTTCCACCACTCAATACTGACAAAGATTGATAAGATTTTTAGAGGCCAGTCATGGCGCAAGGGCACCAGCTTGTGACTGTAACCTTGAGAGTTTGTGTATTCGATTCCCACTCGAGTGAATGAAATATGATTATATTTATATAAAATTATGATTTCTTCGCTTTGGTGACGGGTCAAATGCGGCGTTGAGTTCCGTCACTCAACACGCAATGCCTCCAGAAATTGGCGGAGAGTGAAAAAAAATACAATTCTTAGTAATTTCCATTTCACCACGGGAGGAGGCCTCGGGTAACACTTGAACATAAACTCATACATTTAAATTTAATTCTCATTTAACCAGCAACAAATTGATAACTATTGATTCATTGTTTTTCTTCGTTCCACTTCTATGAGCTTTATCAATTTCCTGCTCCTGAATATCCAATAAGAGGTGTGTGTTTATTTTTTTCTTCATAAATTTGACTGCGTTTGATTCCTCTTTACCTCTTTCCTTTATTCCAAATATTAGTAAATTGTTCTTTTTTTTTTATTTCTAGCACTTTAATTTTCTCTTTCAGTTCTGCAAGTTCGACTCGTAGTTGTTGGTTTTGTTCATCCAATTTTTTGAAATTTTCGACGATTTGCTGCACTCCGTAGCAAATAATCGTGTTTTTTTATCTTCCCACGCGTCCAGTCTCTTAATCTTTCTTTTTAATCCAAAGTAATGGTGTATTTTCACGGGTTTGAACACTGTTTCGAAATATTATTCTCGCGAGTGAGTTACAGTACGTCTAATGTTTACTGTGGCTGAACCGGAACTCACAACCGACGTATAGGTAAGTTTAAACAAATATCTCTAATTACTCTTACGGTTCTAAGTCTTTGGCGTTTGACGAGTATGTGATGTTTTTGCAGCATCACGTCATCTTGTGTCGTGGCGTTGAGCTACTCAAGTTCAGTAGTTTAAGAGTCCATCGAGGACATACTACGTGACACGTAATTTATATACAAGTATAATAGATTTATCCCTCAATAAATCAACGATCAAATATCAATTCTAATACTATTGTATTTTATTTTTATTAAAATAAAATCCAATAAAGCACAATGATCAAAGTCAAAATCTTAATATTATCGTCTCGTCGCTTTGTATAATTTTAATAATATTTTTATTATTTTTTTAACAATACTTATAAATATTAATTTTATATATGAAATATTTAGTTTTTCATTAAAAATTTTCACATCTATGTGTTAAAAGCGATAGGTTGTGGGTTCGATTCCCAATGGAGATAGAATTACCCTCTCCCTAGTATACACCCTATCACTGGTATACACTGATGGACAATGGTAATGAAACAAAGTGCGGCGTTGAATTCTGCAACTCATTTCCGTATCTCACTTTCCGCAAAATTATAGATTCTGCTATATTTATATTTTTCTGCTATATCTGCTATATTTATTGCTATGTTAAACTGCGAAAATGAAAAATAACAGAAAGGCCAAAATTTTGTAGGCCGTGCAGGGTGAGCCGAGAGCTGAGAGCAAACCACTAGTATTAAATATAGTTTGGCCGCCAAAGTGCTATGAAACAGCTTGGTTCGTAAGTTATATCAAATAGACCTTGCATAACTGACGTTATAATTCACTTAGCTTTCATTTGAAAGCTTCATACCACGTATTGCCATGAAAGGTTAATGGACACTGACGTGGTTTAATAGTAATATGGGCGCGATAGTTGTAGGTTGAAATAAAGTTACATGGAATTGATGTAGTCAATTAGACACTACAGCGAAAAAATTAAAAAATATTTCATTCCCTTGAATGCGTATCGAACCCAAGACCTGTCGCGTTTACAGCACGCTATCTATATATGTATTCGGGTAGTATCAAAACAGAATTATCTCTAAGATTATATTGGAAAAGGAAATTCATCTATAAGAGAGGATTACATTAGTATCGGTCATTAGAAGATATTTATGAATACTCCCAGCAAAGTAGACATTGACCTCGTTTAAACCTTTGATACACCTATTGATCTGTTTGAGGGCTTTAAATGTTGAAGACTATTCTATGTTTAGAAAAATTTCATATACATAAAAATAGAAAATAATAACTAACATTCAAACATTCTAGAGTATTAATAACCTTAATAGAGGATGATCCTAAGTGTGGAGTAAAACTTTGAAATTGTTAAAAATGGCTTAAAAAGTTCCCTCTGATTACCTAGCAGGGTAAGTAGAGCGTAAAGCTTAAAAAACAAAATATTACATAAAAAATCTTCACATTTATTTTCCACCACACACCGGGTGTCACCACTAGGGTAGAGGGAATCTCTTAAGTTACTGAGTTTCACTTTCCATCCAATTTTGAAGAATTTTTTATTGTGTAGCGGATCTAAACGCCGCTCTGATTAAAAAAAAATCATTTACGAACCCCTGACCATCATATTTACAGACCATGTATGTACCATTGTGCCACAACAGACTCAATATACAAAATCAATATTTTTTTTCCATAAACTAAAACAATTTACTAAATAGCATTTAGTGATTGGTTTGTACTATGGCATTAACGGGTGGTCCGTTATTACTGAGAACTTTGGTCGAGGCTGAAGTTATGTTGTGCAGGTTTTTATGTAATATTTTTACTGTATGCTTTTCTAAGCATAAAAGCTATAGGTAGCTTTTATAATATAATATAATGTAAAAGTACGATCTCAACGCTAAAAAAAGTTTTATTTAAAAATCTTGTATTGTCAGAGCAGAGAAAATAAGAGAAATTCACTATGTTAGCTTTGAACCCATTGCCTTCTTGTTTACAGTCAAAATTTTCGCTACAACGGCATAAATAATAATCTAACCATACACCTATTTCCCGTCTATTCGTATGTCATTATTTGTATGTAGTATAAATAAAAGCCATCAGAGGCGGTTGTAAGTTCGATGCCCACTCGGGGAAATGAATTATATTCATTCAATATAAGAAATATGCTAATTTATTAAATATATTTTGGATATTATAGTGCCTATATTCCAAATTTAGAAGATAATTTATCCAACCGCAAACCCCTATTGACCTTGTATTTAGCGTTTGGCATTTAGAATTTGGGCTTGCGGTCACTAATACATATCACACTGTATCACCTTGAAAATGAATTGTGAAATAAATAAATAAAATAATAATAATATGCAAGGCAATACAGATAATTTGAATAATACATTATGAATAATACAATCAACGTTACCTGGTGGTAAGCCATCACCGGCGCCCACGACCCCGGGAAACACCAGAGGAGCTACAGCTAAAA
This sequence comes from Heliconius aoede, assembly GCA_037355905.1. Lineage (NCBI taxonomy): Eukaryota > Metazoa > Arthropoda > Insecta > Lepidoptera > Nymphalidae > Heliconius > Heliconius aoede. The sequence continues at coordinate 9,248 of JBAIZZ010000477.1, read as the reverse complement.
ATATCCACGAGTAATCGAACTTGTGACCACTACAAACAGCCATATGCTTAAACGTGGGGTGCGTTGCTAACAAACGCATTCTAGGACGGATAGAAGACACACACTACAAGAATTATAAATAATTATTTGAGAAATAATATAATTTATTTCTCAAACAATTATTTAAATTTTATAAATGATAATGAACTTATACTAAGTAAGCCTTTTATTATATTTACGGTTACCTACGGTCTATCTATGGAATGTAATTTAATAATTTAGTAGTGTAATGCTTAGCAGTAGTAAACGTAGTGGCGCTGCGGCGTAACGTCTGACTTTAAACGCGAGGGTTATGGGTTTAAATCCCACTTGGGAAAATGATTTATTGTGTTTTCGTCACTTCCTAGTAACAAGATCAAATACTAGATGCCGTTGTAGCACAGGGGCACAAGGCTGCGTTGAGTTCTGCCACTCAACAAGCAATGCCTCCAGAAAGAGGCAGAAAGTGGGGAACGGAGTGTCTAAACTACGAGGTTCCCTCTGCCAATCCTGCTATATGTGGAAAGAAAAGTCAAAGATATATATATATAAGTTTGTGATATTAGATGACTTACACAAAAACGGTCATTTCATTTCGCTGTATAAATAATAATCACAAACCGTTTAGCCCTAGGTAATGTCCGGAATCGTTAAGATAGGTGAATGCTTGGAGCTTTTACTATATACGAGTACATGCACATGTATAAGCTATTTGAAATACATGAAACACCTTCGGGGTTGGCCTCAAATATTTAATACGTAGTGAAGTAAATTAAATTGACAATAGTTAAGTTCTATGGTTTTGTGGGATTACCCAGTTACATTTTTTAACACATGTTTATTGTCTTCTACTGTCTACTCGACGAGATTAGATGAAAGTCTTATTTTTTTACGGAAAGTTTTGAGTGAGTGTGTGAAAATTTATTAATATATTTGAATAAGTGACTGTGTGTGTGTGTGCGTGTGTGTGTGTTTTGACATGCTGATTAGAAAACGCGACGGCCACAGGTTCGGTTGTCCCCGGTGTAATAAGCAAGGACATTTAGGACATAAATAAATTAACAATATGACATTTTATAATATTTTATTTAATCACCATTTATTTATTTACATTTACAAAATAAAATGAAAATTTTGCACGTTACTAAACTAAATAAATAATTTTTATATACAAAATATATATGAGCTACGTATTTCTCTATAATATAATATGTTCGACTATACTAGCTTTTATTAGAATATACTTATAGTAATTTGTTTTATATTTAAAGTCAGTGACTGTACTCTATTTTTTTTATTGACCTAATAATAATGAGAGAACGTTCATTCCGATTTATATATAAAAATATTGACTAAATATACTGACATTGTGTATAACAGTGATGATTGTGGGTTCGATTTCCGCTCGGAGGATTATAATAATAAAAGCGCAGCGTTAACTTGCCGCCACTGAACATGTATTGCCTCCAGAATGCGGGAGAAAGTGTTGAACGAAAGGCCATAATGGGAAACGGAATGCCCTCTGTCTAACCCGTTAGGTGCGTGATAAAGCGTGTTTAAAAATCTAGAGAAACAATATGTATGCAATTAAAAACAAGCGTAACTATGCTCTCTCATATATCATTATTAAAAATTACACTATAAGTATTTTTGTTTTATACATACGTAAGCTGTACTATAATCTATAATTACATCTTACTATTGACATTTATAATATTAGATAGGAGTAAGTGTAGAAAAATGTATAAATATATATATTTTTCTATATTATATATACTACGTCGCCCGGCCGTCTGACTACGGTTGTGGATTCGATTTCCATTCGGGGAACTGAATTATTTACGTTTCCTTGCTCTGGTAAAAAGACAAAGCGCGGCGTTGAGTTACACCATTCAAAACGCATCAACATTCCACTACCATCACTCTTATAGTTAAGAACTAGTTTTTAGTAAAAATTGTATTTTATTTTAATATATTTTTTTTAATATAAAACAGTTTGAGATATTTTTACTTACATATGTAAGTAAATTTAAAAAAAAAAGTAAAAATAAATAAGTATATAAACGTTACATTTAAAACAATACGTAAAACTAACACCCACTAAGAAGCAGATAGACTAAATAACTGAACTAACTAAAATACATTCTATAAATAATATTAAATAAGCTTTATGAAAGTTCAAGGGTAAATAAAATATAGGTATAAAAGCTACAATAATATCCATTCTCGAGGAAAGTTCAAAGTCCTCCACAAAATATTCAGCCTCGTTACCAGAGTGAGCAAATGAAATTATTAAATTAGGAATTAAGGTATTTCCTCGAGTGGGAATCGAACGGACAATCTGCCGTTTACAATTGCCTGTTTGAGCCCTTTCCACTAAATAATTAATAAATCTTTTGTAATTTTACCCTTTACTTTACGATTCTACAAAATTAAAAAGTTTTTCAGATTTTCGTTTAAAACGCAAATGCATTTCGCTATATTCAGATGGAAATTACAGGAAAATAACTTCACAATATTCAGAAGGAAAGGCATATGGACCTACACGGTACACGTGCACCCCATTTTGATATTGCGAAGATTTCAAAGTATGCGGACTGTTTATATTTGACTCGAAAATTCTATAAAATATTTCATGCAAATTTTCGATATAATTTGAATTATTTCTTGATGCCAATCGTGGCGCAGAGGCACGAGCGTGCGACTGTAAGCGCGACAGGTTGTGAGTTCGATTTTCATTCAAGAAAATTAAATATTCAATAGGAATATTGAATATTTAATTTTCTTAGTCATTTCCATTTCATCAATGAATGTAATATAAACGAATAATGAAACAGAAAAAAAGAATTGTAACAAATGTAACGATAAGTTAGTATTTTATTCAACTTCACATTGTTTACCACATATAGTAGGGTAGGTTTTTGTCTTTGTAACAGAGAGAATATATGAAAATATTAATGCATAATAATTCATTCCTCCGAGTGGGAATTGAACCCACAACCGTTGCGTTACGGGCAAACGCTTGTGACCTTGTGTATAGCACAATATGCCATATTTTTTATTATATTCTATAAATAGAATTTGACCACATTCTTTAATTGTTAGAATTTGAACCTGCGACAACATCCAAGTCAAATGAATCCGAGCTGCACATAATATAACAATTTAATTAATATATTAAACATATGGCACGTCTTCCAATGACATATTTACACTGACTTCATTGTACTTTTAGTAACATTTAGATATGTGAATTCTAACCTAGGTTATAGCTAGCTAGACATATTTTTTTAATTTACATCGTTACTTAAATATTAAGTAAAACAATAGATTGAGAAAATTAAGGAATTTAAAAGCGGGATCTGAATCCGCATCACTTCTAATGTGAATGCCAATACTTATTAACATAAAAAAAATCTTTAAAAATTAGTTTTTGTGTTAAAATATCAACAAATATCTATTGAAAAATCAGTACAAAAATACCAAACAAACAATAAAGATATCGATTTGTTCAAATTTTACACTAAATTGCATTACAAATATATATCTGTTATCAATAAAACTAAAAATTATCACTTAAAATAAGAAATCTGCTAAAACCTTACAATAACGAGTATTATAAGAAACTCGCGGGAATTAATTATTTTCATTTAGTCGCACTGGTAACAAGAAAAAGCGATTTATATTCAAAACAGGCTATATCCAAAATAGGAACCGGAGTGTCTTGGCACTAGATTCCCTCTATTACCCTGCTATTTGCGGTTTGCGACGTGAAATTTATAAAATATATATATATATATATTTAACATATATTTTCATATATTTACAGGCTTTCCTGCATTTGTAGGTGGCAAAATATGGCATATATTTTTGATCCTTCATAAATTATAAAAATATTATATATAATTTGTTCACATAAATTTATATATTATTTATGTACAAGGGATCTTCGCTTCGCTCGTCTACTCCTGTTCGCTTCGCTGGCTGTAAGGAAAAAAGTTTTTTATTGTATTATATATATTACTTAGGTACTAAATTGTTTCCAAATATCCGACACTCTTCATTTTCCATTGGAATATAATTTATTTAAATATAAAGATTATAACACAAAGTGACGGTTGAGGGTTCGATTCCCACTCAGGGTAATGAAATATTTAAAATTACATTTCTCTGTTGCGTGGCGTTAACGATGGCGTGGCGTTGAGTTCCGTCACTCAACACACATTGTCTCGTGAATTCGTGTTTTAGTGGTAAAACAAATAAACCTATTGAAATGTTTCCACAGTGTAATAATTAAAATATTTAGATAACCTGAAGTTGTTTGAACGGTGAAATTAATTTCTTACGAAGACTGTCTCTAATATTGACTTGTCTCTTAAACATTCAACAACTTTCATTTCATAACAGCATGCAAAAACTAAGAGTTTTTTTATAATATCCTGTTAGTTACTTTATTTTAATAGAAGCTACATTCCGTTCTCCACTTCCCAATTAATTTCGAAGCATTAAGTGGCGGAACTAAACGCCGCGATATGTCTATCCAATCAATCCTATTATGAGAAAACTGATAAAAAATTTATCGTATGGTTATTTTGTATATTCTCGTAAAATTTTATGTGCATCTCTGTATAGTACTTTCTTTGGTACCATAATTTTATATACAATTTATACATTCTAGAGACCGTCGTAGCACTAGCATGCAACTGTAAACGCGACGGATGTGACTTCGATTCCTGCTTGGGTTGATGAAATAATTGAATATTTTCATTTCCTCGCAGGTAACGGCAGCATAGCGCGGAATTCCATCACGGAAAACCGCTGAAATTGAGAAAGATAGTGTCGTAATGGGAACAGAGTGTTGTAACACTAGGTTCCCATGTTCCCTATGCCTATCCTGCTAAGTGCAGGATACAATGTGACCCTAAATAAGCTATACTAACATGCCTCCGAATGGTCACATTCAGATACCGTCCCTGTGCGGCCTCAAATAAATGAATAAGCAAATTTCAATATAAATAAAGGCCAGGTGTATTAGATAACCACGCCGCGTCGCTATTTCCGTAAATACAATAGGAATCTTCATAATGCCATTCCAAATATTTATTCAGCTATTTTCAAATAATAGCTGGAAATATTTGCTTCGTTTCGATCATCAATTTAATTTATTACATATATAATTTAATTTATTACATATATATACAATATGTATCCTTCACCCAGCAGAATAGGCAGAAAGAAACTAGTGTACAGTCAACTAAACTCTTTCTCTCTTCTTTTTCTCTTTTTTATAATATTAGTATAGACCTATCAATCTAAATTTAGTGACAATCTTTTAGAGGACAGTCATGGCGCAGGGGCACAAACGTGACAAATTGTGGTCTCGATTCCCACTCGAGGAAATGAAATACTTAATGTTTACATTTCTCACTCTTGTGTCGAGGCAAAGCGCGGCGTTGAGTTCCGCCACTTAACTCATATTCTACTGAACTTTCAAATATCGCGTATCGAGTGACAGAACCAAACGTCGGGCTTTATTTATTACCGGGGCAACGAAAATAAAAATATTAAAGAACTAATTCCCCTGAGTGGGATTCGAACCGACAGCGTTGCGCTTATTATCACCAGCTAATTTACTTAGATTGTCTAGATAGTCAATACAAATGCAATAATGTCAGTAGGTAATTCACTATTGATTCGCGTCGAAGCACCGTCTCCAAGGACTTCTTGTATCAAATGTCAAGGGTTGCTTTATTACGCATATTAATATATAATGAAATAGAAGAGGATTTAATATTTCTTAATTGAAAATATTTTAATATACTGACCGACAATGCACCGTAACTGGGACTGTAGTGTCAATCGTCCCTGCAGATGACCGATTAGTTTCTAATTTCTATGGCCATCGTCAAATGGTTTTGAAGAAGACTATAAGGAGTTCTCTTTGCCTCTTTACACTAAATAAGTCAATAGTGGTGCAGGGGTCCGAGCGTGGGACTGTAAGCGCGACACTAATACATCTTCTTTATCAGGCCACTGACATTAAATTAAGAGATTTTTTACACGAAATAAATTCTTAATTAATAATTTACTCGACAGAGCTTATCTCACGTAGTGCTTACATTTTTTCTAAATGCAAACGTAGTTGGGACGTAGATGAAAGATAATAGTGATTAAACTCTTTATATACTTTCCAAAAAATTATTAAGTTTAATTAAATACAAAAAGTCTTTAGTTATTGTAGGTTCAAATTTGATTTGAGGGAAGGGTTTTGCATTGCGTTGGGTTTTATTTTTTTGAATAAACGGGGTCCGTCATGTCGCGCCTACGACTGCAACCGCGGACAGGTTGTGGTTCGATTCCCACTCGAGAATGATATAATTGTTTTATTCACGAGACAAATCGCGGCGTTGAGTTCCGCCATTCAATATGCGATGCCTCCAGAATTTAGCGGACAACGGTATAAGTATCTTAATGGAAACGAAGTGTTTTAACACTAGGTTCCCAAATTCCCACTTTGGTACCATAATTTGTGCGGGGTACACCTTGAAGTACAAAAAAAAACCAAGCTTATTTCCATACAAAAATGTAATATTTTGCTTGTATTTGTATATATTAAAGCGTGTTCTTCGTTTAGGCACGCGTTTGTCGCGCGTTACATAAGCACGAATGATAATGATCTCACATAAAAGTTGATTGAAATGTGAATTTTCAATGTGAATCTTTTTATATTTGGTACTCTGTGTATATTTTAATATTTTTTATTGTACTTTAACGTTCTTTGTATTATTAAAAAGTGGACACTTTTACGTTCTTTCTCGCATATAGTATGGTAGCCAGAGAGAACTAGTGTTGAGCGTCTTCATTTCCCACTTTCCGCTTAATTCTGTGGGGCAATGCACGTTGAGTGGCGGCACTCAACGCCGAACCTTGCCGTGTTGTCGGACACCGTGCTGATATGCCACTACGGCATTTTAAACAATCTAAGATTGATGAAGAAACCTTATAAGAATTTGTGGGTATACACTGAATAAGAAATGGGCCAATAACTTTCACGTTTATAGATGATTCTAATAAACTGCAAGATAATATCAGATAATGAAGGCCACACTCGTTCATAATAATTATAGATTACATAAAATTTATTTCATGATTTTAATAATACACGCAATATATAAATAACGTGTAGTTTAATTATGGCCAATATTTCCCTGATAAAGTTTAATAACAGTATGTTGATAATACAGCCGTCTGAATGTAAAGGCGACGGTTGTGGGTTCGACTCCTACTCAGGGATTGAAGGCGTATTGAGTTCATTGCTCCGAGTGGAAATTTAACCCACAATCGTTTGTGCCCTTGCGCCACGACGCCCACAAACAACAATTAACCCATAATCTTAATTAAATTACAATTAGTAACTGAGCAACAAGGATTTTATCAAATTAAGCTGAACTTAATATTTTAAGTAAGTATTTAGAAAGTATGATAAGTATTATCTTTCATCTGCGCCCCAGCTCCGTTGCCTTTAGAAAAAATGTAAGCGCTACGTGAGATAACACTGTCAAGTGAAATATTTAATTAAGAATTAATTTCATGTGAAAAAAAAATACTTAATTAATGTCGTGGCGCGAGCATACAAGTGTCCGATTGTAAACGCGACGGTTGTGAATTCGACTCCTAGTCGGGGGAATGAAATATTTAATATTTTCATTTCTTTGTTCTGTGAGTTCCGCCACTCTTCACGCAATGCCTCTAGCGGCGAAAGTTCGGAAACGGAGTGTCTTAACACTAGGTTCTGCCTACCCTGCTATATGTGGAATACAGCGAGAAGCAGAAAAAAGTCTCAAACGTTTAATATTTAATTTCATATTATTTTCGGTGACACGCGACAAGCTCTTTAACACGCGACTTATAAATTTCTGTCACAGTTGAATCGAAACACGTAGGTATATAATAATATTATAAAAGCCTTTATGTTTCGAAATAATAGTTACTTAATTACAATTTAATTGTTCTGTATAGTTTTGTTTTTCATTTTTAAAAGAAATTTGGATAATGACAATAATATTTGTTACAAAAAATATATTATTTACCTTTAAAATTATTTCAAATTGTATCTTGCATATATAATAATATTATATATGCAATGGAAGGACTAGTCATGGCGCCGGAGCACATGGGTGTGCGACTGAAAATACGACAGGTTTTGCGGTTCGATATCCACTCGGGTAAATGGAATTTACCGGATTTATTTAATATTTTCACGTCCTCGCTGTTGTAAGGGAGCAAAACGTGGTGTTGAGTTCCAAATCTTGTTTTCATTCAAGATTTTACCGGAAAGTAGGGAACAGAAGTGTCGTAATGAGAAAGCTAACCCTTCAGTGTGGGAAACACTCCATGCGAACAAAGTTGCGGGCGATCAATAGTTATCTACGAGATATTTATCTCGTATAAATCACTATAGCACCTTTTCTGTATTTATATTTTGTCATTAAATTGCATTTTTTTCTAAAAGGAATGTTATTCGTCAGTTGAATATTCAATTGGAAAGTCAATTACCTCAAACCTTAATGAGAAGATGGTGTGAAAGAAAAAGTAACCTTATGTAATTGAATTACGGTTTATTATTTTATGGCAAAGAGCTAAAAGACTCAGGTACTCGTTTTAATTCCTTGGTAAAGGTGATCTAAGATACGTTCTTTTTTCTTATATATCTTTAGACATAATGAAGTAATTTATCTGATGGTGAGGGTTAGTTGGGTGTCTCTACTAATTAAAGATTTCATTTTAGTATTTTATTACGGATTCTTACCCGTAAGGCCCGTATTTAAATAGCTCTCAACTCTGAGATCGATCTTAGATACCGTTTTTTCTCATAAATTACGTATGTATGAATGAGAACAGTATTTCAGGATCGATCTCAGACTTGAGAGGGATTTATAAATACTACCCCTCACTTTGCCACTGCAGACATTTAAAGTAACTGTAAAAACAAAATTTTTGAGACATAACATGGTTTTTGGCTTTTAAAACGAGAAAATAAAAAAAAAAACCCACACGGGGATTGAAATCGCAGCCATCGCGTCCAGAAAAAAACACAATTCCACTGTGTTACTAAAACCTTGATATACTCTTATCGTCATTTCATAGACAACAAGAAATCAAGTTGTATTGTCAGTTATAAAAACAAAAGATCCAATAGATAGAGCCGACTGGGGGTAGAATCAATCTAT
>JBAIZZ010000476.1:4194-39669 GCA_037355905.1 Heliconius aoede | reverse complement strand
CGAGCCTCTTGTCCTACGACTAAGATAGCTGATGGTAGATAAGCTGGGAGAAACACGCTAGTACACTTTCGTATATAAATATATATAATGGAGGTATGTTATTGGAAAAGCGTGTTATTTAAATTTCTAAGGAATATTTTGTAAGGTAGTGTTTTTAGATTATAGATAGATTTTTTATATAACAGTTAATTTAATAAATGATTTTTTTTTTGGATCCTTTAGCACAGTAGAGGAGAATCTAGTATTAAGACACTAAGACACTCCACTTTTTGAGCGAATGGGAGTAACAAAACTTAACCATAAATGATAATAATTAATTAATTACCCTGAGTAATCAATCAGAACAATAAATTATTTTAAGAAGTTAGAAAACTAAATCATTAATATAAAGAGCCTTCTCAGCCACTAAGCCATGTGAAGGTGTTTTTAATATTTTTTATAATCAGGCGCAGGGGCAAAAGTGTGCGACTTTAAAAACGACGGGTGTGAGTTCGATTCCCACTCGGGCAGGGAAGAATTTCATATTCGGTATATTCAATTTTTTTTCGAATTCAACAAAAGTACTTTTAGGTATATTTCCGTGCATCGTATTTTATACAAATTCTACATACAAAATATAAAGAATAATAAATATGAAGCAAATATGACCTGTTTTGTTTGCTATGAGTAAATGCTACTTTGTAAAGTAAACGTGAAAGTTAAACGACACTATTAGAACAATAATAATTTTAATCTAGATTAAATGTCGAAGGTAAATAACATAAGCCAGTAGTTATGTACATGAATATATATGTAAATACCGATTATACAACCGACTTCAAAAAAAGCGGTTATCGAAAGTTTTCCCTGGTCAACTTCTTTACAACTTTATCTTTGAACCAAATTTAATTAAAATTTGCCCGTCGCATTGGACCAAAACTACGGCTTACGCGTAAAAAGTAACAGACAGATAGAATTACTTTAGCTTTTATATTTAGTAGAGATTCTTTATCTCTATCGTTAACTTGTTATTTTTACCATTAGTAGTAATGTAGTATCTCACTTATATATAATATGCCATAGCAAGTATGCTATGAATGATTCCTTGAGAGGCCACCATTTTTGTAAGTAAATTTAATTATTTTTGTCAGCATCACTCTGTATCCCAAATGTATAATAGCAGGGTAGCTAGTGTTAAGACACTCCACTATTGCATTGCTCGAGAGTAAATCGAACCCACAACAACGAATCCTTAAATTAAAGAAGTAGCAAAGCATAAATAGCAAAAATCATTATTAATAAACTATAGGTAATCGTATATTGAGTTGTTGCGACCTCCAGGTCGCCACACGATGTACGCTGACGAATTAATTCTCAGTATCATTCATTTTGGGAAGCTCAGTGACGTGTTACATATCAATAACTTGTTAACTCGAACTTTGTAAGCTCTTCTGCTTTGTTGTTTTTCTTAAGTTATTATTTTTGTTTGACGCTGTATCCCACACATAGCTGGGTAAACAGATGGAAAATGAGAACCTAGTGTTAAAACCCTCCATTCCCATTCAGACACTTCCATTGTCCAACTTCTGGAAAATTCAGAAGTAAATTACAATATTAAAATAATAAATAATTACAATATTAAAAAAATCGCGTCGCGTTCGCAGCCGCCCGTTTGTGTCACTAGTTCAAAACCGGCTTTTTTGAAAGTTACAAATATTTATTTCTGAAAGTATATAAAGAGATTTAGAAAAAGTCTAAGCTCTTGCAAGTTCAATTTATTATTAGGCATATGTTACAACAATATCTTAAGTCATATAAAATGAATAGATTTTATATATATAATAAAATTAACATATTTATTAAATTTTACTCGGAAACAAGGACACAAAACTTACAGCTAACTTAAACGACGTAGAATTAAATAGCCTATAGTCAGCTTAATAGGAGTTTTTGGCATACATTCATGGATTGAAAAGCAATTTACCCTCAGAATATATGAACATAACTCAGTTTTCGTACGTGTTGTGATGGGAGAAGTCATTTAATATCGAACTATGACAGATTTGGAACACGCTTAGTATAGGACTCTATTATGTCTCTGTTAACGTTATTAATAATTTCTTATCATGGCACAGCGTCCGACTGTTAACGTGACAGTTGTGGGTTCTATTCCCACTGGGAACGACGGAATATTTTAATTTATTTGCTAGGGTAACAAGACATATCGCGACATCGATTGAGTGGAGTGGAATTCAGTAGGCATTGAGTTTTGAATGGTGGAACTCAAAGACGTTCTGTTCTTCGAGGAAATCTAAATTATAAAATAGCAATTCTTCCGGATAATAGGAATCGAACTAGTAACCATAGCCTTAGTCGCCCGATTGTCGCGCGCGTCGTCGCACAAACAGAACACAAATAATTTTAAATTTCCATACAAATGTATATTAAACAAAACAATTTATATAAAATCAAAATAAATTATACAAAAATTGAATTAAACAAATTTAAACCTAATTTATGCATTCAAAACTCAAAGTTATATTTTATACCTCAATCTGGACCGACAAGTCAGTTATGAAGATTGCAGGTGCCGCGTGCCGCCCAGCTACCAAATATAATGTATTCAAGGAATGTACACTGTGGATCAGTAAATGTGTTCATTACAAGTAGTAACGCGTTCAAATTTCATCCGTATTTTTTTATTGTGTAACTAATTTCTTTTTAACAACACTCTTTTATTAGGTAGAACTGTAAAAACTCACCATGTAATAAAGTCTAGGAATATCTGAATTAAAGCCACTTGTAATAATTGTATTCTCACGGAACTTGGCGATTATATGAAGCTTTGGTGACAAAACAATATAATGGTACCAACGAGCTGGTGTGATGATGCAATTTATAGCGATAACATTCTAGCACTTGTAGTACTTTGTGTGGGCGTTTTCGTTAGATCTAGTTATACTTATCTGTTAAAATAATTAAAATGAATAAAAATTAAAGTGAATTTGTACCATTTGTAATAATTGTTTCTGATGTATTTCGAACAGTATTACTTCAGACAAGAGCTCTGTTAGAACGTTTGAGTGGCGTGTGTTAATGAACTGATTGGAAGCGAAATTTCATTTGCCTATTTGTTTCTAGCTTCATGTTGTATCTGTATGTAACAGGGAAGTAGAGGTAAACTAGTTTTCAGACACTCCGCCTGCTTCCCACTAAATTCTAACGAATGTGTTGATTTATGGAATTCAACGCCGCACTTTGCCTCGAAACCAGAGCGAATAAATGAAAATATCATATATTTTTATTTCCTCATTTGGGAATCGAACCCACAACCTGTCACGTTCACAGCTACACTTTGTGCCCCTGTTCCACGACTGGCCTCATATTATATTTTTATTTTTAAAATACGATAGTTATTTCGTCGGTGCAATTCTCTCGGAAAATTTCGATACAATTTCAAAGGAAATAATATGTCACGAGGCTCTTTCACGTACTAGCATTGCTTTCTGCAACTTTTAATTTTAAACTAAAAATATCTTGGCCATTATATCATACATGTATTTTTGTGTATAGAACTACTAAACTAGTCTAGTAGAAAACTAATACACTATTTATGAAATAAAAATAGACAAGAAATTTCGTGTAGAAAAAATAAACACAAAAATACAAAGCGATTTCATTATATAACTATTTGGTTTTTTTAGGTTGTTGTATCCCGTAAACTTCTACCTAGTATTGAATTAATTTTATTCCTGAGCGGGAATCGAACCCATATAACATCTGTAGATATATTTATTTTGCATTCATACTCTTTAAAATGACGTGCAGTATTAGCAGAAAAACGGAATTCCTCGAATAAGTTCTATTCCCCTATTCTGATATAAAAAAAGAGAAAAAAATAGGAAAAATAAAGCGAAATTGTCATATAATTATATACTACAATTATTAAACACGCCATTACGAAAAGCGTAAAATTCGCGCAGATTTTCAATTTATCTCTCTCTACCTGAGCCTGTCGAAGCGGACCAAATCCAATTACTTGTAGTCATCCGTTATACATTTTTTCAAGTAAAATTTTAACTTTAATTCATGCGTTTTCTAAATACGTTCCTTCCTAAGTGTGGAATAAACCTTTAAAATGTTAAAATATCAAGGTCAATGAACTTTGTTTTTCAAATCATTGCGTCTCGAGTTGCAGAATTCCAAAACACATTTTTCTTACAACCAGGCAATAGTAAACATAAGCTTTTTTTTATTTCACTTTGTCCTGCATCCCTCGTTAATGACTCTGTTTACACTTAAATCATTGTTAAACCAATCCTTTTCATGTCTTACGTCAATTTCAAAACAGTGTTTGCGGTCGGCGGAACTCAACGCCGCATTTTGTCAACCAGAGTAATAAAAATAATAAATTCTTCGAGTGGAGATTCAACTTAATTCCACTGCGCCTCTGCGACGAATAGTTATAGTATTAATATTTTCTATGTGGGAATGTGAATCCACGACGTTTAAATACATTTTTAAAATGAAATACCTACAGTGAGCAAAATATACAAAAATAATCATGAAATCTCAGAACTCAGATCAAGCGTGGGCGAGCGTAATAGCCAAATAAATTCGACGTGGTTTATAAATTCTATACATAATATATAACACCTATAAACTGACAACTTACTCGTATACTGGCATTTAGGTGAATGTGGGTTTTAAAAATAATATTTTCAATTTAAATTGTTTTTTTAGTTTCACGGTGTATCCCGCAAATAGCAGGGTAAAAAAAGAACCTAGCTAGTGTTAAGACACTGCCGTTCCCCATTTTCTGTCTGGAAAATGCAAAAAAACGCAATGCCTCCAAATTCTGGAGGCATTGCGTTTTGAGTGGCGCGACTAAACGCTGCGATTTGCCTATCGCGACAGAGCGAAGAAATGTAAATATTAAAAATTTCATTTCCACGAATGGGAATCGAACTCATCCTATATCGAGTAGAAATCAATTTTTGTACAAGCATATACTACATTTAAATATTTAATTTTAATTGCATACTTACTACAAATAGTATGTAAGTACATACATACATACATACATATAAGTATTAAGTCTATTGTAACCATTCACCGACAGCTATGGTAATGTTTTCTTTAACAGCTGAACGAGTTTCATATCGATTTTAATTCCGGAATATACTATTTTGTATTTTCTCAGTGAAATTGCGATTTTTCTATTTCTAAAAATTCTATTACATTAATGCCTGTATGATCCAGAGATACCAAAGATTATTACAAATCCTAGTAATATTTACAAATTTAATATGTTTAAAAAATATAACATTAAATTTAGAAATAGAAATTTTGATACCTATTTCATTTTAAAATTACGCAAAAAATATTTTTCAAAGAATAAGTACCTAATATAAAGAAAAAATATTTTTCATATGCTTCTCTTACCATAGTTTTAAACAAAGAAGTGCATAAAATACTTTATTAACATAGGAGTCGACTGCTTTATTTGAAATTCCATTTAGATTTCACCTAATTTACATGATCCCTACTTTGCCTATGTACACTGCTTGCATATACGGAAATGTAGAATAGAATGCTGCATTTATAGTACTTACATTATATATAAAAGTTTTTTCTTAGGACAGATATTAATGAATATATTTCATAGATATTTTCAATTTTCGACATACAACGTCTTTTTTTAGTTGAACTTAATACACTTTACGACAGTACGTCTTTCGTACGATAAGACACTCAATTCCCCACATTCCGATTGAATTTGACATATCACGTGTTGAGTGAAAAACCAAATATACAGAATTTTAATATAATATGAAGTCGTCGTAAAAAGCATGTGGACACCCTGATAGTATGATGTGAAAGGGATATGCAGTGACCGTAGTAGCGTTTGTCGCTCCTTTCTTTCTGGGTACCCCACCAGGGAAGGAGCGTAAAGATACAAATATATTTAGTTCAAGTTCTCTGTAGAATTAGTAATCTAACAAACAATGCATGTAAGACAATCATCAATATATGCTGTTGATCCACTACTTGCCATTAATAATCGATAATCGATACAAACATGGTAGATATCCAAAAAGTAATAATAAATTAGAAAAAAAACCGTCTAAAGAAAACCGTTCTGTACAAAATTGAAGCTAAATTTAAAATTATCGGAATTCGGAATATAAATTTGTCCAGTGTCGATTGATTGTAATGAAAGCGTTTCGTTTCAATATCGATATACAAATTAAAATACAAAAAATATATAATGATAATTTCTTTTTATCATACTGTACTGTATTACTGGTATAAAAGAGGCCGTCATGGGGCAATGGGAGGGCGTCTCACTGTAAAAACCTAATGATTGTGGGTTCGATCCCCACATGGAGAAGTGATTATATTTTTTTTATCGTTCTGATACGCAAAATGTAGTGTTTAAAATTGGACAGAAAGTAAGGAACGTTCCATTTAATTATTCCACTATGCGGGATAAAGCTTAATGTAATTTTTTTATTTTATATACGCCTCCTTGTAAAACAAGTTCTACAAACTAGCAATCTAGCAAATCAAGAAAACTTTTGTAATAAATAAAATGAAAATTCAGCAAATACAGCTTGCGAAATTTGAACCCATAGTTATCTCGTTCAATCATTCTTCAATTAGAATAGCTATTAGTAAATTTTTAGCTTGTTGATAATATTCTTATATATTATTATCAAAAGAAGCTTTTTGGAATAGAAAGCTCCAACAAAATCTCTTCATTTTTTTCCACAGTGTTACCAAAAAAAGTAAAACATAAAACAGAACACAATTTCGTGTTAAAGTACAAAATAAAGAGAATGATGATACAACAGTCTAACAAAGTCCTCGCTGGCAAGTCGCCCGGCACACGCTCGCTGAAGTGGTGAATTCTTCTCATCCACAGTTCCTTGGCCGTTTTAAAGTTGCGATACGAGAAACAGGGTGTTATAACTTTTAATATCTTTATTATATGGCTATTTTATATATATTCTTTGTGAATTTTTTACGTTAAGTTTATATAAAGGATATATTTTGGTGGTGGAAAAAAATTTAAGTTGATGTGGCTTTTTTGGCTTCACACTGTACCTTGCTAGGGTAGGTAGAAGGAAGCTATTGTGAAAACTTTCTTTACAAGAGAAAAATTGAAACTAAACTGATAGAAGAATTTAAGTAAATTTGTTGAGAATTGAACCCACAACGGTCGTGTATACAATCAGATGCTATTCCGTTATACCACGACGTCTTTAATTTCTTATCATTATAAAACAGACATTTTGTTTTGATAATAATATTATGTTTGCATGGTGCTATTTTCGACCGTAATCATATTTACATAATAGAAGGAAAACAAAAAAATTCAATTTGAAAAAAAAACGTTCTAAGAAACCTTGAACGCAGCAGTAACATTATATGAGTCCCACTTCATTCAAATTTTATACGTATTAAAGACAACTTTTAAGAAAAACATATAAAACTTAAAAAGAACATTAATTTTTATTTGATCATCATCATTTATAAAGACTCGAACAAGTCTCATCTTTGTTTAATTTAAAAGGTAATTAACAATATATATTTGTAATTTAGGTATAAGTGTAGTATTATATCTCTCTCGTTGTTTACTTACTAAAGAGTGTCCTTGCTACAGAGTGTCTACGAACTCGTAGACATTCTACGAATTCGAGCTTAACATAAGCTAGAGAATGCTAGAGAATTAAATGTAAACACTAAATAACAAAATATGTTGTATCATAATTAGAAATGATAATTATACAAAAAAGTGACTGTAATGCGACGGTTGTAGGTTCGATCCCCACTCGAAGAAATGAAATATTTATTTAAATTTATATTTCTATTTGGTCTATAAGGTCTACATATAACATTTCACTACATATAACAATAAATACAATTGTATCTTATCATTTCTTGCCTAAAATAAGATTATGATAAAGTTTACAATTGTACAGAACACTTCAACATAAAAGTCTACAACATTAAAACAGCAATAACGCTTCCCTCGATAGAGTTTACGACGTCATATGAGCGCTTTTTACGAACTAATGACAACCACAATGTTACAAAGATAGGAAATGTAACAGAAGATGGAAGTACAGAGGTGATAGACTACTAGTACTACTATTTGATAAGTTTAAAAGCTTAGATGAAAAATTTTTAAACTGCTTTTCCCCTATAGTAGAGTAAGCGTAGAACCTGGTGTATAAAACCTGGTGGCTATAAAGGCCTCATGAATAGTTATTTTCCATTTACAGAATTAACCTCATTTCTTAATTGCAGTTAGTAAGTAAACACAGAATAATATGGTAATATCACACCTCATAACGCTAAAATATATTCCAGTCGTCCGTACATCTTGTCAACAATACAGTATTATGTATGCATTTATTACTTAATAAAACATCGTTTTCGTTTTACTAGATTTGTATAACAAAGACTTGGAAGATATGTATATAGAGTTTCGGAATATATTTACGCCTTTAGGGGCAACAAATTATTTTCAATTCCCCTGCTCTGGAGACACGCGCCGTTTAATCGATTCTAATTTGAATAGAATAAGAAGAACGGAGTGTCTTAGCACTGTTTTTCTCTACTCCACCCCTGCCGGCTATGTCGGAACAAAGTAGATTCTAATAGATAAATTTTGTCAGATATGCCTATGAATCTAAAAATGTATATTTTAACGTAGATAATTTACCTGTCTGTTCTTACACTTCGTTTATAATTTCATGGTATTAATTATGTAAAAATATAATTAAATTAACTTTTTTAAAGACTATCTTTTATTTTTTCTATCTTTAATTTTTGTTTTACTTAAACAACGATATTGAGTAAATGTAACTTAATTGTCATCAGAACTGACGTCGTTATCCAAATTTCAAGCAATCGGACACTGAGAAGTGGATTCACATATACACTACAATAAGTAACAAAGTACAGCCGACATAAAACTATCCCTTAAAAAAATCAGCTTCACGTTGTATCCCGCACACAGTAGGATAGGCAAAAGGAACCTAGTGTTAGGATACTCCGTTCCTCACTATCTTTTAAAATTGCTTCATTAGAACTCAAACACCAACCAAATCTCAAACAAAATCAAATCAAATCACTAGTTAAGAAATAAAATTAATTTACGTATATATGCTACAAATAACATAATATTACGACAAAAATATACATATTTTCATATGTTAAGCTACGTTCTAAATATTATGTATGGAGCGTGCACCCAATCTTGCCTTTGGACGTGATCGCCCTACCAATACTGTTAAATCTATAGAAATAAACCTTTTTCCAGTCTACGTTACGGCAGGTGGCTACGACAGGTGTAACCGGGTCGAATCGGGTTAGATTACAGTAGATTTTTAAGACTTTTTTATATTCTTATCGTCTATATGTCACTAGCTTTGACCTGCGGCTTTTCCTCTGTGTTAAAATAAGAATAACTAAGAATTGTGTATGACACATGACACATTTTAACGGTCTGAGGTAACTCTTACCGCAGATATAGTGCCGTCACGTCACGCTAATCTCTTATCATTTCCTTTTTTTAGCTTCACGCTGCATTCCGTACATGTCCGTCTGCGGGAAAATAGAAAAAATCCCGGACCTTCGTTCCCCATTTTTCGTTAAATTCCTGAGACATTATGTGCTGAGTGGAGGAACTCAATGCTACGCTTTCCCTCTACACCAGAGCAAAAAATATTAAATATTTTATTTGAAAAAATTATATGATTCTCAGATTTTAATCCTACATCGTCTGTCTCTGGAAATCTATAATAGCTGGTAATCTGGCCTTATTTACTCTAACACTCAGAATAGAGATGCATAATGAGATACTTTCCCCAAAGAACTCTTCTACGAGAACGGTAAGGAGGATAGGACCGTTCCGTTCATTAAGATTTTACGCCAAAAGTCCACGAAAACAAAGTTTCGAGTTCGAGCATATTAAATAAAGTGGCGTGACATTAAGCTTTCATCTGTCACTCTGTATACATGAATAAATAAAATGGCCTTTCGTTTTACTGCTAGCGTGGTAAGAATCTATTTATTTCTAAAATATTACGTATTATTAATTTCCTTATCAAATAACTGTGTGTCCAGCTGGAAAGTTGTATCGTGAGTCATAAATTCAATTACTAGATTAGAATTTTATTTTATATTCATATATTTTATAGTCAGATTAATATAGCGTAATAGAACACCCTCTTACTGCAAACACGATGGTTGTGGGTTCGATCGTCAATGAATTATCTTAATTTTTCTGTTTAGTTAAGCCAAAAGACGGTGTTAAGCTCGGCCACTCAACGTACACTGTCTAGAATTCGAATGAAACATTCAAAATGGAGTATTACTGTCTTAACTTTACTATAAGAGATAATATCGAACCTCTAACCCTTTCAGAGTAAGCAGTAAATTCTCCAAGCTATTAAAATAACAATTTACCTATTGTATACACCTTGGGCAATTTCCCTTATATCATGGCAGTATCACGTCACAAGAGATAAGTGACGTGATAAATTAGCCAATATTGTAAAAGCTGGTAAGATTCTACGTTAAAATTGTTGGCGGTGCTATTTTCATTGAAATATATCAAATTATATTCATTGTCATACGTGTGTTAAATTTCGGTTGTATGTATGTTTAGTTTGTTACAAATTAATTATTTATTACTTATTACACTATTCTCCCAAAAAAAAAACGCGACGGTTGTGGGTTCGATTCCCACTCGAGGAAGTGAAATATGTATTAACATTTATATTTCCATTTTCTTCGCTCTGGTGTTGAGGCAAAGCGCGGCGTATAATTCTGCCACTCAACATGCAATGCCTCCAGAATTCGGCAGAAAGTGGGGAACTTATTAGGAACTACTGTGTACGGGATACAGCGTGAAGCTGAATAAAAAATGTTAATATTTAAGATTCCTATAAATCCTGCGAGGCTAGTCAAGGCGCAGGGGCAAAAATGGTCGCGATAGATCTGATTCCCGCTCGAGTAAATATAATATTTAATATTTTCATTATCTCGCTCGATTGCTCGGCAAAGCGGGGCATTGAGTTTCAACACTATACTCAATTCCTCCAAAATTCCGTGGTTCCCAGATTCTCTCTGCCCACCCTCTCACTCTATACGTGCGGGATTCAGCGCAGGGTGAACGTACGATAATACCGTAGAATGATTTTCTAATATACTGATCCATTTATTTCAAACAATTATGCTCTTAAAAATGTATAATCTGTATAATATAAGATGTGTATGTGTAATGTAATAATAGCACAGGTAGGCAGAGGGAACCTAATATTAAAACATTCTAATCCTTATCTTGCGCCAAATTTCCTAGACATTGTATATTTGGAATTTTATATATTACTTTATATATTATAATTACTTTACTTTAAATTTATTAAATTTATTAAATTACTTTATATATTATAATATATCAAATATATAGTCAGTGAATACAGGGCTCGAATCTCAATCATGGGAAATTATGTATTTCCATTATAGGCGATTTAATTTATAAAATCTGAAGTGTCTAGATCCAAAAAAATTAAATACCTTCAATAAGAACCCATTACATGTAAAGCCTCAGTAATTTTAACGTAATATAATTATTGATATGACTATACCCTACATATATAAAAATATCTTACGTGACTGACTGTAATTCACGGACTTATGCACAGCTAAAACTACTGACCGTAAAAAAAATTAAATTTTTATAGAGCGTAAGAGACCATTAGGAGAGATTTTTCCGGTAAATCGTATCGGTAGTACATAGAAATAATTAAAAAAAAATTTTTACGAAAATGAATTTTCATTTCAATCGAACACATGACGTTGATATCTTTTTATAAAATAAAAAATATATTGGTTGATAAAACAATTTTCGTAGAATCTTTCAATCACGCTAGTCACGTGATATAAATTGATAATACGGGGCAATGGCATCGTTTACATAAAAATACATAATATATCAATAACTTGTTGTTATTATATATATAAAATATATACGAAAATATATGTAACATTAAATATAAACACTGCATGTAAAAAACTAAAATTTCCATAGACACGGCGTCTCGTAAATAAACCTTACATAAAAAAAAACTATTAGAAAGTAAAAGGAAAAAATTATAAAAAGAAATAGAAATATCGTCTTTTTTCCATAGAAATATCAACAATAATAAGGCAATACGTACGCACTTACGTAATCTTATCTTACTATACTTACATACGAGGACAACAAAAGTTTAAAACAAACGTGCGAACCACCTTCAACACATTCAATATATAACACTAAATTGACAATTACGTATTGAGAATATCCTTTTTCTTATATAATTTTGATGGGTTTTATTTATTATAACGATTGTATTAGGTTCTAATCCAGCCTGGGTCGTGATATTTTTTTTATAAATATTGGTAAAGATGCTGACACGTGCGCCCCGGCTGGTAACTGCCGGCGTTATACGCTGTGCCTAGTTGGGACTGCGCGCGCAGTATAATACGATAAAATATGCGCTGCTATTACGTAGATGTAACACTTAAGTTGGTGTGTTGGGACGTTTGAAGTTAACTTTGTTAGGTTTAGGTGAGGTCCCTTTTGAGGTGAATAATTGGATAAGTATGAAGTAAATTAAGTATTACAATTAAGTGATAAGTTAATCTCTTATCGATTTTAATGTAATTTTTTTTAGCTTCATGTTAGATCACGTATATAGCTAAGTAGACGAAGAGAATATAGTGTAAAAAACTCACCGTTCTCCGCATACCGTGTAGCTAAGCTATTTTTTACCATGGTAAAACGTAGTTCCTTATTTATCAGAAGGAACCTAGTGTTTAGACACGCAGTTCGCCACTTTCCGCCGAATTTTCGAATTTTTTAGAGATATGTTTTTAGATTTTTCAACTTGTTAAAAATCATTGGGTGAAATCATTTCAATAAATAAAAAACTATTAATAATTTTACGTTATTTGACAATAGGACTGTAACTTTTTATTATCCGCTACACAAATACCTTCACTGTAGTTTCTCTGGGATATGCGTAAGCGTAAAGGAGTAAGAGGAGAGTATTACCATTATCTATTTGGATTTTAACATGGAGCCCAAAGATTTTTTTTTTCATTTTATTATTTGATATATGCAAACAAAAATATTGTAAAGCTTAAAATAATTAAATTTTGTATGCAACGAGATTTATGCGTCTCGGTTAACCAATTTTAATGTATTCTTTAATTGTGCCAGCACTCGTATAAAGTTATAATTAAATGTTAAAATTTTGTAAGTATACTAGTTTTTATCTGTGGCTTTGGTTATGTGTGTATATGTATAAAATAAAAGAAAGTAATCCCGCACATAATACAGATACATAAGACACACCGCCTCCCCGTTTTCCGTCAACTTCTAGAGACATGGCGTGTTTAATGGTGGAACTTAACGCCGCGCTTTGCCTTGACACTAGAGTGTAATAAAAATATTAAATATATTATTAATAATTTCCTCGAGTCGCTATACAATATAATATACTATAGAATCACCACTTGAGTCCCTATTATATTAATAGTAGAAACTATTGACGCGTGCAAAAAACGTGTCTTAGCTCGGAATGTAAACTTAGTCATGAATATAAACATATATATATATATATATATATATTATAACATATATAATATTTAGGATGTGAGTATAATTATAACACAATTATCACGCTCACATATAGTTTGTTTAAACTTTAAATCCTCGAAAGGCATTAAAATTTCACACGTACTACGTTGCACATATTCTAGCAGATCGAAGAGTTTTTTATATATTTTAATTGACACCAAACTTCACGTCGGTCTAGACTAGTTTTTGTAAGTACCTACATTGGAGATTATATTGATGTTGTAAATATAAGAATCGCTGACTTTCCAGACACGCGGCGGCGTGTCCAACCGAATTCACAAAAAAAGGAATTACTTTTCGAGTGAACCCAAAACTTGGCTAAAAACCCAAAAACGATAATAAATCGATATTGAATCTGGCTTTCATTTAATATTTATGTTTTTCATTGGATTTCTGGTAAGCTAATGATAAATTCTATAACGACTGATAATACTTAACAATCGAAAATTTTTTGTGTTTGAGGCCGTTGTGGGGCAGTGGCACAAGGGTGTCGCTAGTGGCACTAGTTTGATTCCAACTCGAGGACGTGAAATATTTCTTTGCGTTTATATTTCTAAGCTTCTTCGCTCTGATATCGAGGCAAAACGCGGCCTTGAGTTCTGTCACTCAATACGCAATGCCTTCAGAATTCGGCAGAAAGTGGGGAACGGAGTGTCTTAACATCGAGGTTCCCTCTGCCTATCCTGCTGTATGCGGGATACAGTGTGAAGCTGGAAAAAAAATGTCACTTAGAAAAATTAATTATTTTTATTCCGTCCCTCTAGTAATAAGGCAAAGCGCTGCGTTGAGTTTCTCCGCTTAACACGCGAATCGGAAATTGATCGGAAAGTGGAGAACGGTTCTTAAAACACGGTTCCGTTTACCTGCTATATGTGATATACAGCGTGAAGCTAAAATAATATTGATGTAAATCTATATATATATACGTGTCAGTATCTTTATAGCTGCTTATATTTTTTATATGATTTATATAATGTTATTACAGATATTTAAAAATACAAAGGTTTGAAAATTTACTTTATACGTACAACTTTCAAGAATTTATAAATAATAATAATAAAAAGACACAAAGGAATCCTCTTACCAATATACTTAATAATATATCTACACTGTATAAACATCCAAAGTAAACACGTACCTGAAAAAGAAAAAATATTATTTAGTTTTTTTCTATTTGAATATTAAAAAATTTTAGAAGAAATTTCTGAAATAAATAGTAAATTTTCGACAGTACCGACCCCCCGCTAGATGGACCGACGACCTAAAGAGGGTAGCAGAAAGTGGATGGGTCCGAAGGGCTGAAGATCGAGTGTGGTGGCGAGAATCGGAAAAGGCCTATGTCCAACAGTGGACAATCGATGGCTGTAAATGATAAACTTACTAAGACTGAACCTGATGTCAAGATATTTGCAATTTTCCAACTAAATTGGCGACGTGTTCAGTGGCGGTACTCAACGTCACCTTTCGTAATATATAAATAGAGTGGGATAATAAAAATTACTTAAATACAAGAACTTCCACAAGTAAGAATTGAACTCACAATTATCACGTGCATAGTCTGACGTTGTATTCTGCAGCGTTACGAAGTTTATTTTACTGTACTCTAAACTATCACTCGTCTCGAATATAAATAAATAACAATTTGAAAAGACCATAAATAACTGATTTGTGATATCAGCATTTAAAAAACTGTATATTTTTTTCTCACACAGAAGGGGTTAGGGGTTGGTATCCCATCCAGCTCATTGAGGACATTGCCACTCAATTATAAGCATGTGGAGAGGCAGAACTGACGCTACCAAACATATATTTTTTTAAATATTTTTTATTTTATTTTTTTTAAATAATCATAATGAAGCCCTCGAGTGATTTTTGTTCAGTTTCAGTCAATACGCAATTTCTCGAAAATTGGATGAAGAGTGGAAAACGGAGTGTGACATAACAGATTCCACGAAAGAGTATGAAATAAAAAAAAAACAATTATAAAGCTTAAATTATTTTTTTAAAAATAGTAAATATATATATTAATAAGATTTAAAATTTTCGCTATTAATCCGAGTAAATTACAACAAACTCTTATTAATTCACTATCAAAATTCTTAAATAGAAAAGTGTCGCCATCTATCGGTTACATGCTACATTTTTAAGCTGCCAGCAGCTAGAGCTGTTAAGCTTATTCGTTTTCAAGCGAACTTCAAGCTTCACTAAGGTAGCATAGATGGCGTTAAAATGATAGCAAAATGTTAGAAGTTCCAATCGCTTATATTTGATCGTTATTGGTAATAATTTGACACAATTTTAACATTGAACAGCTAGTTTTCTTTTGAATTTTTAGATAATATGAAGTGACTGTAAACCGACTGGTTGTGGGTTTGATCCCCACTCGAGAAATCGAAATATTTATTTAAAATTTATATTTCCATTCCTTCGTGTCAAGGCAAAGGGCGCAACCCACAATGTCTCCACAAATCTGCAGAATGTGGGGAACGGAGTGTTTTAACACTAGGTTTCTATTACCTGCCCTGCTGTGTGATACAGAGTGAAGCTGATATTTTTGGCATGGCACATATATATAAATTACTCTCAACTCTGAGATCGACCTTAAGATGCCGTTTTCATTCATAGATTATTAAAACGGCATCTCAAGACGAATCTCAATATTTAGAACGATTTATTAAATCGGGAGGTGAGGTCGGATCCATCCGCCTACCACGTTGTGCAGGAAAAGTCTGTATCGACATGAGCCATGAAAGAGTACTGTAGAGAAGATAAATTCCAACATGCTCTCTTTTCGTATAATTTGGTATTGAAGTTTACTTAATCTATCAACGACAGATTTTGTATTGAATAATCGTTAATTAAAGTCAAATTCTACCTATATATATATATATATATATATATATATATATGAATGTAATATTTTTTAAAACGATTGTGTGTGTGATTGTACTTCGCTAGTTATTTGACTGACTGAAAGTTACTTAAAATAATCTTCTGGAATACACCTATATATTTATATATTATAACTGTGCTTTGGTTTGTCCATCTTTAGTTATGACTTAGAGTATAAGTACTCTCATTTTCTTGTTCTAAATATTATAAAATGATATTAAAAACTTGCAACGCTCGAAGGTCATGTCCTTCAAGGACCCTCAACCTATTCTAATGCTTCTCACACCGGTAATCCTTCAGATAGCAGGAGCTCGTCGAATTTCTCATTACCGGTAAAAACGGTATCTTACGGTATAATTTTTTGTTACTTTCACCTTATTTAATAAGAGGGAAAAAAGTTTTTAGGAATTATATATAAATTTAAATTCTAAGAATATTTTGCTTAAAGTATTATATATAACATATAGCAGGTTATATATATTCGTATAAATAATTATATATTTATTGATGCCACGGTAGGGCAGTCTGTCTATAAGCGTGGTATTTGTTGGTGTAATCCCCATTCGGGTGAAACGATTTTGTAAGACGGCACGGCAATTAGCCAATAAACATGCAATGAAATTAAACGATCTAAATGTGGAGAACGGAGTGTCGTGACTCTAGATTCTCTTTGCCTCTGCTAAATACAGGATCGTAAACCTGAGATTTAGTATTAAAATTGCCGCATCATCATAAAACTAATGATAATTTAAAAAATTAAATGTACTAACATTTTCATTCAACACGTATTTTCAACGTTTCAATCCGTAGATATTTATTAATACGAGACAGTTAGTTTAAAATAGTTTCAATTCCCATTTCAGGAAATTATTATTTTTAAAATTATTTTCAATTTAGCAGTCTGATCGCTCAACGCGGCTTGGTTTACCACCATTTAAAGAGCCTTTTTTTTATATTAGCGATAAAAATATATTCCAAAATTACGCACAGTAGCTACAAATGAATAGAAGATTTACATATTTCCACAAAAATGCAAGCCTTACGTTTAATAAGCAAATAGCAATTATACAAGAATATACATATATAAAATACATAAGATTGCGTCCACTCTCCAATAATCCCCCGGGATCATCTTTCCTCGGTTATTCCCCGTTGCCCGGTAATCTCGGTCTTACTAATGAGAATGATTATACGACGACAGTAATAAGAAATTTTGTTTTGTTTACATCTAATGCTATAATATTTTGCTATGACTTTACATACGTCAGATTTGTTTTTATAGTTTCCTTAGAAATAAAAATCAGCTTCACGCTGTATCCCGTGTAACAGCAGGGCAGGCAGAGGGAACCTCGTAAAAATACATAAGAGGCCAATCGTGACGTAAGATACCTTGCTGTCTGAATTAAGCTTATTAAAGATAAGCTACGCCCCCACCACACTGGCCGATACGATAAATTAAACCAGATGAAATTTTGATAATGCACAATAGAAGTATTAGTAAATAATGTGAATTTAGTATAATTATTTAATTAATATATTTAATAATAGTAAAAGTAATACAAAAGTTTTCGGATAAAAGTGGAGGCAAGTTATGAACTCGGGGAGAGCTTTTTATATAAGTGAGTGGTATGAAGTTAATGGAGATTATTGTAGTTAGTTAACGAAATTAACTTTATATCATTACTTACGCATTATCAAGCTTTTATCCCGCATTTAACACAGCAGCTGGTTCGACTCTGCTTTCTAACTGATTTCGAAACATTTCGTACACAGTCAAAGAACATAAAGCTATTCTTTATCTTTCCAGAAGGGTAAGATTAAATAATTCAATCCTCCAAGTGGGCATCGAACCCACAACAATTGACAGTTAGATACTGTATCTCAACAGCTAAATATTTTTTTATAAAATGAAAACTATTTCAAAGTCCACAAAATGAATTATAAAATTACTTGGCCTATCTAAAACACAAGTCTCAGTTCGCCTAGTACTAAAAGGTCGAATTATTCGATATTAATTATTGAAACCAATTAAGTTTCTAGAAGCAATCTCGATTAGCATTCAAAATATAACGTCCATATTTCACAAATTACTTACAGAACAAACTTTGAATTACACTGAGATGAATTTTCATTTCATTCCTCTAGAGATTTATTAGTTTTGATAGATATTACAATATAAAATACATTTTAAAACTACTTATAATAAGAAATTGTAAAATAAAATATAGGTCATATTTTATTGTAATAGTTAATGATATATTTGAACCACTGAAAATTTACATTTATCAGCCTTTAAATCTATATCGCTATATATGTAACGCTACGGTTGTGGGTTCAATCCCTACTCGAGGGAACGAATTTCTTAAAGTTTTCATTTCTTCGGTCTGGCACCATGGCGAAAGTCCGACATTCAATCACACAAAAACCACAATGCCTCCAGATTTGACGTAAAATAGGAAAACATTACTTTTCGCACTTATGTATTTTTTCTTCTGATAGTGAACCATAACTAAGGCTGCTTGTAAGTACTTTAAGTATGAGTAAGATGGCCATAGAAAATATAATTTACTTAAATGTAAGTGGCTCTACTTCAATGATGGCTTGTAATTTTTTAATATGCCATAAAATATTATTACTATTATTGTACTGTCTTACATTTTTACGGGTGCATGGTGGGTTACGACACTCACCTACTCTTGTAAGATCTATTAGTTGCCAAATACTCATGTGCATTTTATGGGTGTAACCTCATACTAGGGAATGAATTATGTTCGTTTTCCCGCTTTTGACAATAGACAATTTACGGCGTTGACTTACACCACTCAACCCAAAACATCAAGAATCCGAGTGGAAAGCGGATAATAAAACGTCCTGACAAGAGGTTGTCTGTCCGTATAATATTAATAAGTATTATATAATATAAAAAATAGGTATGTATGTCAAATATATTTCTCAAAAACTGAAAGAAAAGTGTAAAAATTATATGAAAATATTTTTTAAAATTTTTTATAAACTTATTTGGATAATTCTAAATTTACTATTTACAGTTTAAAAATATATATAATTATATAAAACTCATGTGACAACTTTTCTTTTACTTTGAATCAATTATATAGAGAATCATTAAAAGAGAATTTCTCAAAATTCTCTTTTAATGAAAAATTAAAAAATGTGATTTTTTCATTTTACGCTTCAAATTCCAATAGTAAAAAATAAATTGGATTTTTTAATAGAAGTTTCCAAGTTGTTTGAGTAAACAATTCGAAAGTTGCGAAACCAATTAAGTGTTAAATCAACTCGTTCATCACACAGTGACTGCGTTAAAAGTTTTTATCGATTACTAAGTCTTATAAATTTTAATTTCTTCGTCATTTTTATTAAGTTATTTCATCCAAAATTTAAAGGATTTATATAACATTTAAATAGACTTCGAGATCGAACCTTCTGTATACATCATATTTCAAAAATGTGTATAGATACACAGTCGAGACAAAGCCACCCAACACTCAATGCCTTCAGAATTCGGCGGAAAGTAGGAAACGGAGTGTGTTAACACTAGGTTCCCTCTGCCTATCCTACTGTATGTGGGGATATTGTAATTATAAAATAAACCTAAAGCTAGATCTATTTTTATTTTCTACTGCACATTTTCACTTTTTTTTTAACATTTTAAATGTATCCTATCCTACTGGCTTGAGGGAGCGTTTTCTATTGGCACTTTCAAGTGACAGACTACAAGTCCAAGTGTACAGTCCTGAATTATTCTAAGTGATTAAGTTCCCTACATTTAACAGCTCTTTCTATGAAATATCTTTTACTTTACAAATCTCAATTAGAATCTTCAACATTACGCTTTGTTTTTGTTTGTTTTTTGCGTTTTATTCTTGCAAAAGGGGGATCCAAATAATTTATTTCCATTTAGTGGGGATCAAAATTATATGTAACTTTGAAAACTTATATTATTTTAAAAAGTATATCGTCAAAAAAATAATAGAAAACATTTTTCCATACAAAAAATATATACAAAATCTGACAACATAGCGTTCGGAGATACGAGAACATAAAAACAAATGTCGTCATCAATACGAGTTAGGGTTTTGGGATGTTACCCATAGATTTGATAAGTCCCAAGTTTGTGTTGCCTTGAAGAAAATGTTTTTGAGGCATTTTTTGTATTATTTTCCAAACAAGCAGCTTATCCAGATTTCGCTCATCTAATATAATCTATACTTCTACACTAATATTATAAAAAAGCAAACAATATTATAAAAAAAGTTTGTTTGTTTGAATGAGCTAATCTCAGCAACTACGATTACGTTTTGATATAACCCACTCCACTTGTGGTCAAAGTTCCCACGGACACTTAAAATATGTCAAGAATAATTCGAATGAACTAAGTTTTATCCATTTATACTTAACCTTATCTCTTAGTTCATTCCTTTCATACTCTTAGTTCATTCCTTTTGGATGATTTCTGCGGCGTTGATTTCTGCAACTCATCACGCAAACGCGTAAATTCCGCAGAACGTAGAGAATCCAATTGTCTTAATGAGAATAGAGTGTTTTACCACTAAGTTCCTGATCCCTCCCTCTGTCTACCCTGCACATCTTTACTACTTTGTAAGCTTGGAAGAGATTTTCATTTAAACTTGGAGAGCTTACAAGCTGAAGTAACTAAACATAAAACTCAACTTTCAGATAAAATATTTATTTTCATCTAAGAAAACACATCCAATATGGACAAGATAAGGGTGGCAATAAATCGTTATGTTATCTTTCTCATTTCGTGATTATAAATAATAAAATAGACTTTTGCAGAGATTTGCAAGTTAGTAAATTCACACCTGTTGTGTAAATTAAATATTGAGCAGTTATTTATGTTAGTAAGACCCCCAATAAATTTTACAAAATAATTAAATCCAGTGGCAAATATGTAAAACGATTAAAAATATATATAAATATTTTTATCCTTTTAAATTTATAAAAGCTACACGTGATAATTGAGTTCTATAATGGCTAGTTTAGTTGGAAACTGTGTTCCAAATACGCGAGCCTATCTTATATGTTTCTCTCGTTAGGACAGATAAATAAATAAATTGGTTGGTGATTTATTTCGCTTTTCTCTCTCTCTCTCTCTCTCTGTATACTATCATGAACCTCTTCATACATCCCTTTCGGAGGTTCTTATGTTTTTTTATATGACCTTACTCCAGCATCTCTTTTTATATGACCTTGGTCCAGTATAACTAAAATCAAAGCCGACACTATAATTTCCATCGGTCACTGAAAATAATTCTTACAATGTTTGTTCTGTGGTGAGAAATTATGTTACCACTTCACCCATTCCCCTGTCGTACTGGAAAATAATATCATTACTGTCCTCGTTGCGTTCCATTAAACACTTTACCATTTTCTTTACACTATAAATACAGTGGCATCGTTGAAAATTGTTTTATAAAACAAATATATCGTGGCCATCTTTTCTTTTAGATTTTTTCTTATTGTTTATTTACTTAACAGAGGAAACCTAGTATTAAGACATTCCGTTCCCAACTCTGTGTGGGGGAGTGGCAGAACTCAACGCCGCGCTTTATTTTCCAAAGCTCCGTAAATTAAGTAACATAGTTTACATATAATGCTACAACGAATATAGTATAGGTATTACGTAATCTAAAACCGTTGTGGGCCATAATGATATTACCGTAACGCGACTGTGATATGAGAGGACGAGTAACGCAATTTATATCCAGTTAGCGTGGAAAAATTGAATGTGTCGAAAAATAAGACTATATTTTTGTGGTTTTTTATTACTATACCAGCAGCTATAGTGATAAGAAGTAAGTTATACAAATTTTCGCTAATTGTTATTGTCTCTTCGGTGGAATAATTATAGAGTTTTTCAACTTAACTATAAAAAAGTAAAAAGTTTTTCAGTGAATGTATGTGACGAAATTTATAAATGTGTAATCTGTACATCTTTCATACTAATTACATATGTATTATATCTTAAAATGTTATAAGTATTATAATATTATTAGAATTAGTCAAACAAGAAAAAGGATATTTTAATTTCCATTTGAAGGAGCAAGTAAGAAGTTCTTTACTATTTCAAAACGCCACTCCGGGGTCGTCGAGACGCTAACGAAAGGAAGTTTTCCTAGGATTTACATTGCAAACATAAATTTCTATCTCAAAATCCTTTTCAACACTATAGATCTTTGAAGATATTTAAATGCTGTAATAACTTTTTACTTTAATAGCGTTTTATATATTTCAAATATTTTTTGTGCTGTCGGCGTCGTTGTGGGACAAGATTTGATTGTGTTTGATATCATAGGTTCGATTGCTACTAGGGGGAAAGATTTAAATTTAAAAGAGGATAATGGCTTACCATTGTCATGAACATTAGGTTTTCCCAGCCTATCCTGCTAAGCGTCATTTAAAACCCTGTTTTGGGTGTTTTTTTATCTTTTTTGCAATTTGAATTTATATTTATTAACAATCAAAAATAACATCTGTGAACGTATTCTAACTTTCTAATCAATTTGTTCACTACCGTGGAAACGCATTACACATTTTTAGGGTTCGCCAAATTCTGGAGACATTGCGTGTTCAGTAGCGGAACACAAAACCTGAATGTGACATGAAATACTTTTACATTACGTAAGTATTATAAAACCTAAAATACAAATAATTTTCATACAATATAATTAAAAACCATCAGAGCCTTAAGTTCTTAAGTCTCAAACACTTCTAGTTAACATACAACATTGTTTACTCAAGTTCAATTAACATAAATTAAAGCTAAGCGTCAAAAGTTAAGCTTTCACTGTTGTCTTATATAAGGGAAGCTTGTGACAGATTTAAAATCTTCTTAGGGTATTTAGGACAGATGATTGACTTGACAATTTTAAGATGAATTTATGTAAATATGCCAGTTTGCTATGAACCTATATGATTAATTATATAATAAATATACCTATATTTATTTATTTATAACGTTTAATTTGTAATTAAATAATAATATTATATGGAACCGTTAACAATCTTATATATTACTCCTTGATTTTAATTTTTTTTTGTTAAATTTTTGTGAGAACTGACTCTTAAGTGGGGACCGAACTGATAACCTATTGTGTATCTATATAAATTGACTCTCCTGCATAGCGTCATGTAGTCTTGACGTTTAACCTTGAACAAAACATATAGAATAATTAATGTTTCATTATTCTATATGTCTTTGTTTTATACAGACAAAAATATTTTTTTAATATAAAAAAAAAAACTGTATAGCTATGACCTACTAATACTCAAGAATTCACAAAACCTTATATCTAAGCATATGATATTTTCCCACAAAAATTGGAAACATAAGCAATATTAAGTATGAATTATGTAATGTATAATAGGCTTTATAAATGTACATAATTTAGATTTTTTCGTAGGTATTGACTGTTGTGTGGAGAGCGGCCCCTGGATTGGATCTGACATATCAGTACAAACTCTAATTTATAAAGTAAATATGTTCGGATATATTAAATAAGTTGTAAATATATGTACATAAATATTTCTTATATTAAAATTATGTCTAATATATTGTAATAATTTTATTTGTATATTAGGCTGTCGTGGCACAGCAGCACAAGCGTACGATTGTAAGCGCGACTGTTTTAGGTTCAATAAACAATTTTCAATTTCTCGTTCTCGTAATGAGGCAAACATAAAGATACAATTTACAAATAGACTCTTCGTTTTACGCTTTCCACTGAACTAAATGATCATAATATCGATATAATAGAAGTCACTGAACTACTAATATGTTATATTTCAATAATTTATAAATAGCAATATTTAATAATTAGTTGTATCACAAATTGGATTCTAATATGAAAAGTAACGAAATATATTTAAACTATTTTAAGTATTAATATATTTAATATATCCTATCACACTTCAAAGTCTTGATACAATATTATCCAAAACCTACTAAAAGGTTTTTTGCTTTAAAATGTCGGCCAAGTTTATTTTAGCCATAATTAACACAAATTGGTACGAGTACGTACGGGACACACACGAGCTGTGTGCAGGGAAGGGAAAATTACTTGTTTGCGCGCACTAAGTGTTTTACTTGGCACCATTTCAAACACTAGATGAGGAATAGTTAGGTAAAGTAAGAAATTATCTGCTTTTTTTTTATTAAGAATTATTTTTTTGCGTTTTCATATAAATCTAGTTAATATATGTTACAGGGAAATTCCCTATTTTCTGCTGACTTCTGGAGGCATTGCGTAGAATTATTGAGCGTCTTAATATTAAGTTCCCCCTGCCTACCCTGCCTACCCTGCTTTGTGAGGATACAGAATGAAGCTTGAAAAAATTACACTTAGATCACGACGTCATATACATAATATTTTATGTCCTCATTAAGCTGTCTCTTAAATATTATGTTACAACTCAATTATGATGAAATTGAAACTTAACAGTTTGTAAAATTTTTGTAAATTTTCTCAAAAAGAAATTTTGAATATTTATAAAGACGAAATAATTTATTATACTAGATGTAACTATATAATTTTACATAACTGCAACAATTATGTTATCTCTAAAGCCTACGCGAATCACGCGACCACCGCATATAGGCTTTCGATAAACTGTACGGGCTTCCAACTCATCTTGTTAGTTATAACCGATTAAGCAATGAGACTACTTACACGTACTGACACTACTGACATGACTTTACATATATTATATTGATTGACATTATTATATAATTATTTTTAATAGTAACAAATTATTTTAAGTGTGAATAAGTATACTTATGTAAATTATAATTAAATTACACAAAAATAAAAAACGAACCCCAACAATCGCTACCGTGTGAAAAGGCAATTCACAGAATATTAAATGAAAATATGTAATATCAAATATATGTAAAGTACATACTAAACATAATAATATCAGTGACGATGAGAAAGGAGCGAGCTCGTCACCTACCGGATGGACGCGTCATTAGAAACAACTTCCTGTGGACCCTTCCGCTATTTTCTTTGGACAGGATTATCGGTTCATGGGTACTTATTTGTAAGGTAATCTAAAGGTTTCTGTGTGATAATGTTAGGAAATTGCTAAAATGGATACTAATACAACAAAAAATGCTATTTCTCAATTGCATGCTGTATCCCGCACATAGCAGGGTAGGCAGAGGGAGCCTAGTGTAAAAACTCTCCGATCACTTTCTAGTGCGCGGTCACGGACATAATTCATTATCTCGAATGGAAATAGAAACGTCACATCTACAGTCAGTCATCTATAAAATGGTAATCGTTCTACACATATCATATTCAAGGCCAATCATAATATGACATTCGTTTCGACACTCGCCTGAGAAGGACAAAGGAAGTTTTCTAAAAGCTCGCCTGTCCTTACAGTAATGTGTTTCCGTTCCACTCGCATGTACGTATGTAATAGTTGAACGTGAAGCTTTTAAGTATAAATGTCAAGTTGTTAGTGTAAGTAAAGTGAGCTGTTTGAAATAGATAATAATTAAATTATAATATATAATATTAAATTAAGAATCAGCTACACGCTATACCCCGTATACATCAGAATAGACAGACTGAACATAGTTTTAATGCACACATCACAGGATAGGCCGAGAAATTCTGTCAGTGTCAAGACACTCCGTCGTCCAATGAAACGATTAAAAGGAAAATTAAGTGGATAATGTTAACCAACAATTGTAATTTTTAGTTAAGTAGCGTTCGAACTTTTTTGATTTGACTCAGCCTCAATAAATATATATTATGACAGTTATTTTATCCATCGATAAAAACAGTTTTATAATCATATATGGATATTTTAAAAACAAAAATAAAAAAATAATTAAACGTAATTTTAATTATAACAAAGTACTGACATAGTTCACGCACAACCGCTAACATAGTTGATGTTATCTAAGGAAATTAATATGGCTGCTATTAAATTAATATGACAAATTTAGTTGGAGTTGGTCATTTTAGATTACAATCTTGTGATATTAATAATAATATGTATTATTTAACCGACGAAAATGACGAAATGAGAGGTACTGTAAGTATGACATGTCGGTGGATGTGTTTATCTGTATGTCTTTTTGTAGCATCGTAGCACCCTCGTATTATCATGTTTTTACAAAAATAATTACTTAAAATTATCTTATTACAATAAGATAATTTATGTAATTATTTTTTTAATCCATACGCTCTATTCCTTAGGGTTGGCAGACAGAACGTAGTCTCAAGACTCCGCTTACCGATTTTAAGACATTGATCAGCGAGCGCAACTCTTCACCGTACTTTATCTAATCAGAACACGAGAATGAAAAGCAAATCATTTTCTCTCGAATTGAATCCACTAGAATCATATTTATCATTCAGACACCGTTTCATTGCACCACTAAGTCCAAGTAAAGTATAGTCTACCATATCCAACTGCGCCAAGTGTTTTTATTATTTAAATCAGAATAACTTCAACAAAGTTTGCCACAATTGGTATTGTAAAATGCAGTACAATGCAGTAAATAACGTTACCTTTGAGAAAATTGCAGGCTATTTGGTAATATAGAGCGCTAGTAATGTATGCTGTCACGCAATAGTTATACTTTCTAACATGAGAGTTGATTTATAATACACACAATATATACTTTTATTACTTAATAAATATTAATTAAATAAATATTATTTTAAAATTATATAATATATTTCAAAGTCGAGACAAAGCGTGGCGTTGACTTCTGCCACCCAACACGCTCTCAAATCCAGAATTCGGTAAAAAGTGGGGAACGGAGTGTCTTAACACCGAGGTTCCCTCTGCCTACACTGCTGTGTGCGGGATAAAGTGTGAAGCATACAGAAAAAAATAAATAACATATTTTAACTGTTTCGCTCTGGTGTCGAGACTTTTTTTTTTTTTTTATCAGTGATAGGTAAGCGTTTGACCACTGTCTAACCTAATCGTAAGTAAAGACGAGGTCTAAGATGTAGCACGCTTACCTAGAAGAACCCTATTCACTCGACTCTTAAAGATCCCCAGATTGTAGTTATCGGGAAACACGGCCTCAGGCAGCGCATTCCATTCCTTGGCAGTACGTACGAGGAACGAAGACGCAAAGCGCTTGGTACGGTGTGGTGGAATATCTACCGTGAAACGGTGCCGTCTACCCGAGAGTCGCGTTGTCCGATGATGGAAAGGGGAGGGCGGAATAAGCTCGAACAATTCCGATGCACACTCACCAAAGTGTAACCGGTAGAACACCGAGAGACCTGCAACTTTTCGCCTGTGCTCAAGGCTTTGAAGCCTGGCTTTGACCAGCGAATCGTTACCTATGAGCTTGATAGCTCGACGCTCAATAACCTCCAACATCTGCGACAAAGTAAGACGATGAGTTTCGATACTAAACATACAAGGCCTTCGCAATGACTTCAGCGTAAAATGGAGAATGGAGTGTTTTAGTACTAGAGTCCCTCTGCCTACCCTACATATAGCGAAAAACATAATTGAAATTAACTATAATATTATGTCATAGACCATATTCTCGACACATTATTTTGTTACCGTTTGTATGTAATACTAGCTGTTTCCTGTGGCTTTGCTCGCATTGTCAAATGGATACTACTAGAGGTTGTTTGGCAAATGATGTAATCTTATTGGAGGTCTCAGAAAATACAGTCTTTTTTATTTCGAGTCATTTCTGAGTCAAGAGTTTTCAAGCGTACAAACTGTACAGCCATATTAACTTAAGAATAGATAGAGATGTATATATATATTATATACATACATATAAAAAAATATAAAAATACATATAAATATAACTCTAAGAATATTAGAATACGCCACTCACTCAGCTGTTACACCGTTTTCCTTTCAATTCGATATCTAGAACGGGGATTTGTGGAAATTTATTTTGTAACTGTCGTTGCAAACTCTGTTTGAATAAATAATGTAAATGCAAATACATTTGTATACATGTAGCTCCACGTGCCATGTTGGAGAAATTGGAGACGAGAAACTTATATTCTCTCTTCTTTCTCCACTTTCAAATGTCTTCTGTAAATTAAATGGTCATATACTATACGTGCACGAAACGCTTAACGTGATGCTATCTATATAAATGGATTATCGTAAAGTGGACTATGTAACACAAAAATGTTTTATTATTTATTAGCGCGTTTCACTAATATATATAATAGCTTTTATGTGGGTAAAAATGGTTTCATATTGCATATTCAAATATTTACGAGACTAGTTCCACTTACGCTACAACTTAGTATAACATAAAAGTATTAAGTAAGAAAATTATTTTTAAATTATAACATATGTGGTGAACGGAGTGTCTTAACACTAGATTCCCTCTCCCTACCCTGCTGTGTGCGGGATGTATCCCACAAAAAATCTGATTATGATAACATAAGTTAGTACATCCCCCTAATACACTATAAGTATTCTGTAAATCACCTTCGGGGGTTTTAGGGCTCTGTGCTTCTAAAACCACTTCTAAGCATAAGCTTATAATGATTTATCAAAAAAAGGACGCTTATGTGTAAAACAGCCGCGTAGTCAAATCCGTACTTCCCACGGATGGCACTCATGTGAGAACATGCAGTACAAACAAACGAAAAAAACCTTAAAATGGGAATTTGTATTCATATTACGGATAACAATTATTACAAACTTATAAATATAGTCGATTTCATACAAAATGAGTGCAAACACGCGTGCAAACTTAAGTTTGTCAATTTTTATAAAAAAATTAAATTGACATGGAACCTTCGGTGGGAAATCAAACTCGCCCATGACCAATGTTGAGACATTGACGTATCCACTTTCAACCGATTTTTTGAGATATCGGAGATTTTGGAGACGTCGGAGTGGGAAAATGGCAATCTTTTAAATATAATAATTCTTTCTAGTGCAGATTGAACCCACAACCATCGCCTTTACAATCACACATTTTCCCAATTCGCCACAAGTCACTGTCTCACCGCCCAGCTTATTTTACAGTCTACGTAAATCCTGCTCCTGCTACTTGGGTTTAGTACAAGACGCATTGCACCGCATTTGTCACCAAGAAATATATCCCGTTAAACCCTATATCACGAAACGCTGCTGCTGACTGATATACTGTATGTAATATTTACAAAGTATTGAGTTCTTTACACAATATTTTACTTTATGGCAAATAATTTAAATATACTAACTTACTATTTACACGCCTACTGGCAGCGTGTTCTCCCCACCAGAGTTGTCAACATACTGGTATTTGTCGGACCGAGAAAACAAAAATAACTAGTCCCCCTCAAGTGGGAATCGAATCTGGACAGACAGGACAGGACAATAAGCTACCGTAGACACTTACAGTAACCAATGAACATACTCGTAAGCATGCTTCTATTGTAAAGTAATTTCAACAGAAAGCAAACAAAAGCTCTAACATCGTACAATAATATAATTCAGATGGAACTTTCTGTGTGGATAAAACGAACTTTAAGTTTCATTAATATAGAATTTACATTTACAGATGCATCGTTGTTTATAATAAAGTTTGAATATCTGAAGAGAAAATTTATTCATACTATATTTAATATTGGAGAAATGCGGAGTGGATTCAAATCCCTAAAATCCAGATTTTTTATCTACCTAATTATTTTTATATGACAATTGACATTTTGAAAAGATAACTAAATATAATTTTGAAAAGAGAAAGTGGGGGAACGGAGTGTCTTAACACTAGGTTCCCTCTGCCTGCGGTGCCTGCTGAGTGCGGGATACAGCGTGAAGTTGATTTTTTTAACAAATATTCTTCACGCATCATTTGAATTATGATCATAAAATTCTAAAGTAACAATATTAAAAGTTTCTCACGACAACACCTAGAAGTTGGAGCGAAACCGAATAATTCTGTTTGGAAACTGGAACAAATAGCACCTGGGACGAAAAGTTTACCCTATATATTAAGATCCCTCTGATAAATATGTATATACTCGTACGATTTGCGGCGTTGAGTTCCATTATTAAACCTGTAATATGTCTGATTCTTATAAAGAGTGAAAAAGAAGAAAAAGAAGACGAAGAGTATTCCATTAGAACATTAGAAATTAATATATGTGCTTATGGAATTTGTATAAATCTGAAATTAGTAATATAAATAAATTAGTTATTTTCAAGTATGTCTGTTTTGTATGGCATTGAAAATTTCGTGCTAGTCACTGTCTCTTGTTGGTTCGTTTTAAATTATTGTAACCTGTAAAAGCGATGATATTTTTTTCGGATGATTGAAACATTTTCAGTTCCTCTCTCTAGTAACAAGACAAAAGGCGACGTTGGATTTCGCCACTCTATTGGAAAGCGTGAAGTAATTAGATTTTAAGCTCTACACGAAGGAATAATTACATTTTTTATATTTTAATTCCGTAGTCGGATAGATAAAAGCGTGATGTTGAGCTGCCTCATTTAACAGGCAATGTCTTCTAATGAGAGTACAATTGAACAAAATATCTAGTTACAATAAAACGAACTGCAAAATGTATTATAATCTCTTAATCTGGCGTTGAATTCCGCAACTCTACTCAACACGCAACACCTCTAGAATTCGGAACAAAGTGTCTTTATGGAATCAGAGTGTCTTCATGCTAAGTACCCTCCGTCTATGCTGCTATTTGCGTGCATGCGTATACAGCGTGAAGCTAAAAAAAATTTAAAATCAATTTTTATGTAAATTGAAATCCACTATCATCAATAAATACTTAATAAATTTTGACTAAGTCCCAACAGTGATATTTCCACGCCGAATAAAATATTACTCTCAGTACGTGGTTTATTTACAAAAATATTTACAAAGTGGCTGCAAAAGTACTCTCATATATGATTCTAGAGTGAGAGTAAATTTTTTTATTTATAAACCCACGGAAATAATGCTGAAACAAACAAGAAATATTAAGAGAACTTTATTAAAATACAAGCCATTTCTATCATAGTTTTTATTTTCATTACATTGATAAATCCATTAATTCTCACATATATTCTATACATTTACATGTTGTCATCAATATAATAATATTGTTATTCTTTGTATTTATTATTTTAACAGTTCTTAGTACAGTCACAGGCATTATTAGGTATTGCTAATTGAAAATTATATTAGATTTATGACTTTATTTTATTAAATTTTAATTTCATATCGAAATATAGAAACGGAAAATGGTGTTTTACGAGTTAATGAACGAAGACTATAAAATGTTGGACCGTAATTGAAACACGATATGACACATTCCAAAATCACAGAACAAAATTAAAAGAAAGACATAATTTTTACATAAAAAAATACTATAAAAAAGCTAATAAAATCACGTGTAAAACCTATATCATAAAAAATATTCTATTTTCGAAGTAACTTTACCAAGAAATATGGTTATATTATATAACATATTTGCATAGCAATGGCCTGTAATGACTCAGAGGACTCACAAGCTCAACTTCTTACGATAAATTCAATAGAATCTGATTTCGAATGGATATAACCCTAAAGATGTTCTTGATATTAGATTGTGTGCTAGAAATATTGACATATTTCTTATGTTTTTCTTTTTACTTTCACGGTCTGTTAGGTATTTGATGTAAATCTGTAACGTTTTTAAAGAACATCATATTCCACAGTAAGGATAGAAAAATATTACAGAAACATATAAAAAAATTGAACTTCAGCTTATCTTGACTTCCAATGACTTTGACTACTAAACCATACGTTCTTATCAAGCTACATCGATACTTGTATGCGCTTATTACAACTTATTTATATTAACAGCATCTCAATAGGGAGATTTTTTTACAAATCTCTGCTTGCTACGAATAAATAATTGCTAAGAATGATAATTTCTTAGTTGTTATTCGATTTAGTTAAATAAATTACTTTTTTTTAATTTCGGAGCTCACCGACGCCCTTTGCCACGTTACTGGAGCAAGAAATAAAAATATTCAATTTTTCATTCTCCAAATGGTAGTAACAATCATCCTGTATAGTAAAATAATATTAAGCTTTAAACAGAAGAAAATTTAAAGCAAAATATATAAATACAATGAAAACTCGCAGACAAATAACATTAGATTTTATTGTACCGAGAAATAGGATGATAGCGGTTCGTTCTCGTCTGATCAGATAGATTTAATAAAGTTTTGATTGCACAAGTTTTATCTAAAATTTCTTTTATTTTGTTTGTTGAAAATTTTGAACCGAGTAAAGGGATGATAAATGTAAGGCCAACGTGCTATAGAAACCAACCAATGTGATATAGAAAGCTGTTCCCTTATACAATTTTATTTGCTAGTTTCGACATAAAACTAAATAATGTATCAAATAAAATTTTGTTCCAAATAATGAAAATCTTAAATAATATTTATATAAAAAAAGAAGAAAATAAATTATTAGTGGTATATGTGGGTAATATGTTCAGAAGAGACGTAAGTTGTTAACATTTTTAAAGTTCTATTCCATACTTAGGAATTAAAAATATTTATTTATAAATCGTATAAAAATGCAATCCTGACGCTGTTATACATACGGCTCACACAAAAAAAGAAACACAACAGAATGCTATTCGTAGATTTGCGTAACAGTTTCGATAATACTGAACAAATGTCACGTAAAAAGCATCTGAACCCTCCGACAAGCATTTGTGAAAAGGCTGACAGAGGACGAGGCGAAATACAAAAGACCTGAGCAGTGGCGTTTGGTGCTCCGTTCTCCATGTTTAGGTAGAAAACGTAAAGAATTTTATAATTATATAATGGGCACGTCGAACGAGTGATGAAAGAATGGTTAAATGATTGAAAGATGAAAGAATTATGATGGAAAAGTGAGAGGTAAGGGGTTGACCGGTTGACCTTTGAATAATGGTATCTATGATACTGGAGGAAGGTCACGTAAAAAGCATAATGACCCCCGGAGGGCATGCATGAAGAGTTTAATGACAGTGGACGAGGCGAAAGATATGTAGAGACCGTAGCGTTTGGCGCTCCGTTCTCTTTGACTTCCCCGCTAGGGATAAAGCGTGAAGCTAAGTTAAGTTATTTTTTTATTAATAAACGAAGTTTCCAAATAAGAATAGTTATCTATTCTTATTTGGAAAACTAAACAAACAAACTTAACAAAATCATGATGAAAGTCGTAATTTTATCACAAAATACAAATACTTTAAGAAAACTCCATATTATACAAAATTGTTTTTGACATATTTGGCAGAAAAAATTATATCCGCCAACAAGAACGAGGAGAACAAAGTGGTGAATAGATAAATGAAAGTCGGCAACAGGATATACATCCATTCCTAATAGTTGATACCGACCCGGGCTTTCATTTATCTATGAAATATAAGACATATTTACTACAGCAGTGGAAGGTTTTAGATTCTCTTTCTAATAGATTTTCTATTTTCACTTAGTGTCAAGACACTCCGAATGAATTCAAAGTATTGCGGAGTAAATAGCGGAACTATGATGAACGGAATAGTCTTAAGAATTAAGGTGGAACTCAACACTCCGCTTTGTGCTTGATATCAGAGCAACGAAAAGAAGTGCAAGAATTGAACCCTCGACCGTCTCATTAACAGTCAGACGCTTTTTTTATTTCTAATTACGAATACATAAAGAAGCTAAAAGATAAAAACGTAGCATTTCAAATACGATTCGACTAAAAGTCACAAAATTTTCAATTTTTCAACAACTGGCAGCCAATTTTGTGAACATTTTTCTTTGGTCTTTTACATGCAAGCTGTTCATGGTGCAAAAATCTGTGTGGCACAAAGTTTTTTTTCAACACAT
The DNA here is from genome assembly GCA_037355905.1 of Heliconius aoede. Taxonomy (NCBI): domain Eukaryota; kingdom Metazoa; phylum Arthropoda; class Insecta; order Lepidoptera; family Nymphalidae; genus Heliconius; species Heliconius aoede. The sequence goes on along the minus strand of JBAIZZ010000476.1, from coordinate 5,243 downwards.
AATTTGAAAGCAATTTAAATTTTATAGTTATTTTTGCTTAAATTTTTTATGAAAAATTGGTAAACACAGCGTCAACAATAGATCCCTTCGGCCTACCCTACTTTTAAGCATAAAATAGTAGAGTTATTTAGTGTGCCTAGTTTCAATCCCTCTTAGTTGATAGCGGAAGTGTATTGCGTAACTCAACGCCACTTCTCGCTTATTTATATTTTGTCATAAATGAAACATGTATTTGTCAAGCCAAAGAGAGAATATTCTATTGTGCCCATATTGAATAGCGTTGTAGCAGTTGGCTCTCAATTGCTTTGTCACTTTCACTATTGTCTTCAGACATTCTATTATAAATCTAGATATTTCTATCAATACAGACTTTCTATCAATCTATTAATTGATAAATGAATAGAAGTGAATTGATAGTTTTAATTTGACTCAAAATAATGTTAAATATTTTTATTACTACCCTCAATGCTTCAAAAATTCGGTGGAAAGTGGGAAACGAAGAGTCTTAACACTAGGTTCCCTCTGTCTATTCTCGTGTGTGCGGGATACAGCGTGATACTGAGGCTGGTCGTGGCGCAGTGGTACAAATTGTGCTGCACAATCGACTGGTTGCGGGTTCGATTCCCACTCGAGGAAAGAAAATATTTATTTATGTTTTCATTTCTTCGCTCTGGTGAAGTCAGCCGTGTGGTCCCGGCTTAGAATAGGATCACCCTGGTACTGTCGGTGTCGTAAGAGGCGACTAAAGTACGTGTGGAAGAGTCACGTCGCCAGTAATGGCAACACGCATGGGCAGACTCGACCGGATTTAATACCACCCCCGGCATCTTAAACCGGCGTCAAGTAGTGGCCCTTGCCACTGCGTTTCGCATTAGGTAATGCCGGGCCCCGGTGCCCTTCATCTCCACCTTAAAGGCTGGCAACGCACCTGTGGCTCCTCTGGTGTTGCATGGGGTCGTGGGCGGCGGTGATCACTTACCATCAGGTGACCCGAACGCTCGTTTGCCTTGTCCTCTCCCATAAAAAAAAAAAAAAAAAAAAAAAAATAC
>JBAIZZ010000475.1:25073-40545 GCA_037355905.1 Heliconius aoede | reverse complement strand
AGTTACAATGATGGGTTGAACTTAGTTTAGGAGATATTGAGTGTATCTTGGCTTAGGTACACAAGCGTGCCACGTAGAGGTGGGGTAAGCGCTATGGTTGTAAGTTCCATTCTTATTCGGGGGAATGAAGCGATTAATATTAAATTTTTTTGTAGTAGTAAAGTAAAGAGCCAAAGCGCAGTGTTAAAATCGGTTAATCAACAAGCGAAAGTGGGGAATGAAAGTGTTTTAAAGAGAAAGGAGTGTCTTAACACTATATTCTCAGGTTCACTCTGCCTACCTTGAAAACTGAAAAAATAATTATACTGTACTTATAATTTCCTATCTGTTTACGTAATTTAATTGGACTTTATTTTTTTTGTGTCATTAGGTAAAATTGTCGACATAATCTGTTTCTATACATTTACTGTTTAATAATAATGAAAATATTTTCCGTTCCGTTGTCTTCCAAGTTTCGCACTCGCTCTATCAAAGGCAATACGAGTTTCGAATAATCTGGTATTTCATTACAAGCAACTTGGCGGCTGTGTAACGTAACCGGTGACTTGTATGTGTTCTTTCTATGGGGGCACACTGAGAGAAACTTTCTTTAGAAAATGTATTAAAATGCTAAAGTAGATTTGAACCTGCGATATTTACGACCACTATGCCATACATCCTTGTCGATATGAAAAAATAACAGCATATTATATCAATCCTTATATGGTATATCTTTTGGTTCTTATTGTTGACATGACATTTTGAAAATTTCAAAAAATCTTACTGCTTTTTTTTATATTCACGCAAAAATATTTTAAACGTATTTTCTTGAAATATAGCTAAGAATACTCTCAATTAAGTCGTCGATTCATCCGTTATTGAGTTACGATGTTACAGCAGACATATATATTTACGTCAAACTTATAATACTCCTCAAGTGAAAAGTCAATACTTGAGGCATTGCGTGTATAATAGAATAGATAAGCAAAATCCTTGCAAATAAAGTCCATCCAATCCAATAAAAAATTAACTGATTGTCTGTATAGTCGGTTTAAGGAGGATAATTTAAAATAAGAAAAAAAATAGTTATTTTTATCACAAAATTATTATAATTTTGTATAATATATTTTTTAAAATAAATTACTATTTATTTACACTCGTTCGAATTGTTTTTTTTACATAAAATATACAGAATAATTAAAAGTAATAATGATAGGATAGAACGCTTAGGCCGATCATAGGTTTTCTATCGCTTACACACTCCGTTCAGGCGGAAAGCGTGCAGTCGGCATTCATCGATTTATAAGACTCATGATTTGCCATTATCTACATATATAACTACGGAGCTATATGAGAACGGGCCGCCAAATACTAGAATATATAAAATATAACTCTACGCTGTATGCCGCACACTGTAGTGTGAGTGCCGCACACTGTGGGTAGGTAGAGGGAAGCTAACGCTAAGACAGTCCCCACTTTTCGGAAATTCTGGAGGCATTGCGTGTTGAGTGGCGGAGATCAACGTCGCGCTTTATCTTGAAACCCGAGCGAAGAATTGCTAGATTGAACTACATAAGTAATTAGTTAAACAAAGCCCAGTGTACATCTATCGTAACGAGCTCGCTTATTCCATCCAGGTAGGGTAGGTGAACAAGTAAATTGGATTTGAAGTTCTTTAATCTTCTAGAAGTTGTACTGCGTAAGATGTTTTATCAATTTGAATGTTGAATAAGTCTTGACGAAGTGGGTTTATTCTTATCTATGGTTAGCGTTTAACTATTGAAAATTATTATATGAATTAAGTTATATTTGTTAGATGATTTTATAGAAGGGATTCCGCTGTACCCCGCGTATATCCAGATAGGCAGATGGAATCAAATGTCAAAGAATGAGAAAATGAATATAATGTATCCATCTAATCTCGTGTGGAATTTGAACTCAAAACTGTTGCAAAGCAGGGTACTATTCTATTTCCCGTCGAATACTGGAGGTATTGAGTGTTGAGTGGCGGAACTCAACGTCGCACTTTGCTTCAACATCAGAGGGAAGTAATTGAAAAAAATATTTCATTGCCTCGAGTGGAAATCCTACCCACACACTGTCACGTTTACATTTACATTTTGTGCCCGTGCGCCACGGGTGGCTTTTTTGTCAGTTTAATATAGGGGAAGTTGTTCTTACTAGAAAGAAAAAAAATAAGGAAATAAATTATAAGCCTTTAAAAATTACCATAAATGAAAACTGAAAAAAAAATTAGAAAAACTGTTCATTTCAAGCTCGGTCTCGGAACGTTAACTCAGTTCAAACAGCGGAACTCCATCGGTTTCAGTAAATTCCAGGCGGCCGTGGAAATTAAATGTAAAGTTGGCTGTTTAAATATGAACGTGCTGTTCTAACTTCATTATCATTGTGGTTAGAATAAAACAACGCTGGATTGGAGAAAATGCGGCGTTGAGTTCCGCGACTTGCATTGCTGCTGCAACGTCTGGAATATTGAGCTAAAAATGAGGGATAGAGTTTATTAATAATTGATTCTATCTGCCTGGATAGACGCAACTTTGGAGTTCGTCACATAATACGCAAGTCTAACGCTCGTCGGAAAATGATAAATGAAGTGTCGTAGCACTAGGTTCTCTCTACATCCCTTGCGGTGCGAGAAATAGGGTGAAGATATGTGAGGTCGTGATTTACTTGCTTTGGAAACAAGAAGTTCGGCGAAAAAGCATCGAAGGAGAGTTTCGAGTTTCGAGTCACTAAGTTATCTCTACCTACTCTGAATTTATAAAAACACAGTACTGCCTATTGACCCAGTTCCTACGCGCCATACATTTACGTCATTAATTATATTCATGTAAATTCAGAAGAGTTCAAACTACCCACATAATGTGTTATTTTAGTAAGCCTGTAAGAGTATTATCATTTGCAATTCTGATGCAACGGGAAACGCTTTGGAAGGATTCTGTAAAGTATTTGTGGTGTATGTTACGAACATTATTTATATATAATAATATATACATACGCTGTCGCGGCGAAGTGACACATTATCTGATTGAAAAGTTATGGGTTCGATTTCTATTTGGGGGTAAATAATATTTTTAGTTCTGCCACTCAACTCACAATATCTCTAAAATTAAGCGGAACCCTAGATTTCAGCGCAAGGAAATTCCCTAGCGGCTATATTTGTTATTTTAGTTTCAAATCAAGACTTTTATTTACTAATTTTACATTTATTATAAACAAGCGCGAGTCGGGTTCTCCCACCGAGGGTTCCGTACAAAAATCGAACTTTATCTGAAATTCAGGCTTAGCTTAGCTAGACCCAATTCATTTCAACTAGCGGCTTCAGTACAAAATTTTGCCCCCTTTTTAAGGGTATTATTTTTATGATTTAACCGCAAATGTATAGTTTTTAGATTTTTCCTGAAATAGTACTTTCTGCGGATGTTAGTTACCAAATTTCATAATTCTAGGTCAACCGGAAGTACCCTATGAATTTTGTTTCCTCTTTTAGTGTGAAAATATTTGTTTTTTGCGATATATACGGCCATTTATTTTTCTAAGTAAATATATAAATATGCAGAAACTTATCCATCGTAGATTTGAGCATATGATTTGAATTGTAACTCAATATCCATGAGATAAAATGTCGGACAGACAGATAGACAGAGAGAACCCTAAAAACATGATAAATTGGCATTTTATTCAAATTTACACTTTCCATAGACATTATCACTCGACGTACAACATCTCGTGCTTGATGAGAGAAAAAAAAATATTCTATGGTGTTACATTTGCTTTTCGCTTCATCATGGCATTAATGTACCGTTAAGTTGTTATGGAGGGCTGCATACGTTATATATTGATTAATATACAAAATATGAGTTGTGGATTTTATTTTTAGTTACTTTGGTATATTGTTGTTGAAAATGGGGCCAGTCGTGGCGCAGGAATACAAGAGTGCGACTGTAAACGCAGGTTGTAGGTTCTATTCTTACTCGAGAAAATGAAATATTTAATATATTTTTATGATAGGGCAATGAGTGCTTAATAGGTTTAAATTATAAAATCTTTATTCTATTTGGAGGAAATTGGGCGGATCAAGGATTCTAAGTCTAGCTTACTCGTCTGTGAGTCACTTGTCAGTCAATCAGTAACGAAAGAGCTTTCTATATATTAGACCATATATAACATACAGAAATACAAACAAAATAGTCACTAGTGTGTTGGTACTGTGGACAAAACTACACGTCTTACAGTGATGCAGTTAAAATTCTGCATCTGTACGGCCGTATAGGAACACTCGTTAAAACTTTGAACAACTACGAGCACATGCATAGGCGTTAGTTAGTAGTTGTGAAAAGTTAAATAAAATCCAATGGAGTAACTTCAATTGGGTATTTTTAGCGTTGTTAAGTTACGTATTTGTTGCCATTGTTGTTATGAGTGACGTGATAATACTTTTTTTTCTTTTTTTTTTAGCTTCACGCTGTATTCCGCATACAGCAGGGTAGGCAGACCTCGGTGTTAAGACACTCCTCCCCTCTTTCTGCCGAATTCTGGAGGCATTGCGTGTTGAGTGGCAGCACTCAGCGTCGCGCTTTACCTCGTAAATATAAACGTAAAGAAATATTTCACTTCTTCGAGTGGGAATCGAACCCACAACCGTCGCGTTTACGGCACCCTTGACCACTGCGCCACGACGGCTTCTGCGTAGAAAAATTCTACATTAAATAAATTGCTTCTATCGTGACACAGTGATCGAGTGGAAGATAGCTTCACCATGTATCCTACATATAGCAAGATAATCAGAAGAAACCCACTCCTCATGCATCGTCTACCTTTTTGAGACATTCCGAGAAGATACAACACCGCGCTTTGGCTTTGGTCGAAATAATAAAATATATAATCAAACATACAATCATAACATAGAAATTGAGGTTTTTATCTATGATTCTGTAAGTACGCGCACATTCGCGGTGTGCCCGCCCGTGCGCGGCCTCATCGATATTTTCTCCTACATTTAACATTGATTTACTGTTAGAGGAAACCAAAGGCTGTAATAAGAATAAATCCGTATCCACTAAGTCACTAAGCCTTAAACTTTATTGGCTAGTTTGTTTTATGAAATGGAAATATGCTTGATTTGGCTTATTATAGCACTAGTGACCAACTCGCGGCTTCGCCCGCTTAAATTTATTTTTATTTTATTCTCAAATTATACATACTCTTTACATAAAATATTACATAATAATATAAGCTATATTTCCGTAAACTTCACAAGTTTTTACATTTAAAATATTAGTAGGATGTTGTTGTTCTTGGTGGATATCACTTTACTTAATTAAATTTATTGACATTAATGAATTAACTTAATTTAATTAATTTTTATTTTCCCGCTCTGTTCGACTAAACGCGGCGTTGAGTTCCGCTGCTAAAAATGCACGGTACATGGGGAACGGAGTTTAACTAAACGAGGTTCCCTCTTCCTACCCTGGTTATGCGTAGATAAATGTGAAGCTGTTTTTAAAGTAAAAACAGCATTTAACGGCATATTTTTAAAAACCCAGGTTTTCTCATTACTTTGAGAGCGCCATTAAGAGGATGTATCATGTATTTGTGATCAACGATAAGGTACGGAGTACTGGAGATAGAAATGTAATCTAAAAATATATCGTATTCATTTAAAGTATTTTGGAAATGGAGTGGTAAAGTGGTTCGGCATTAAGCGTAATGGATTTGAGATCAAGTTCGATTCCGGAGCATAATTAATTTTATTTCAACTTGCAAGGTGTTAAGTTTCGCCACACAACACGCTGGAAAATTGGGCAAAAAGTGGTGAATAGTCCCTTCTACCTGATGATATGACTTGATACGTGAAAAAAAAATGCTTTAAATATTTTACATTTTCATCTGTTATTCGAGGACAATAAAATAATAAAAATATCTTTAAAAATGTATAAACAATTGGACATAGTGGGGCGCGAAATCAAGCAAGCAAACAGAAAATTTTAGATTTGGGGAAGATTTTCGACTCTTATAAACAAAGGGCGATTTAAAGCGTTTTCACTTTAAAATAATATGACGACATTTTGACTTTAAATTCTATGAAACTAAATGGAAGTAGTATGAAAATGGTCATTAGCTCCACGCTTCCCATTTTATCCGTAGCGGAGTAGCCAGACAGTTATAAAGTCCACGCAAACGAACTTGTGGGTGGTGGAGTTTTAAATAAAAGCCAAATAAGGAATTCTGAGGAGGAGGTCATGTATGACGAGATGGAAGACAGAGTCCATGAGATAAGAACGTATGGGGGTACCATTACGTTTGGCGACAGCAAAGCGGGAAGCTACAAAATAATTGAATCTACAACCACATCACAACCCTACCTAACATCAGGATGTACCGGAATGGGAAACAAGAAAATAGAATATGACACAAATAAGAGATTGTATTTGTATAGGATCAAAATTATATTTACCGCGCAAATATGTTAGTGGAATCTTTTTATTCTTCTATCATGAATGTGGCTTAGTTCAATTTAAATAAGATTGGTTGCAGTGAGTGTGTCTCCCCCTATGCCTATCCGCGCTATTTGCGGGATACATCGTGAAGTCGAAAACCTGCCGAGGGTCGGACTATCACGGTTGGCGAGATACCTTCTTGTGACAGACGGGCAGACAGACAGCCAGCGTATTCCTAGCGATAGGGCCCCGTTTTGAGTATGGAACCTTAAAAATGAATGAATTCAAAAATCAGCACACCTCCGGGTAGAAGAATAACAGACAAAGCTATTTACTTTTTAAATATATCATATAATATAAATAATCATAATCATTGACTCTTGAGTGACTACAAACGGAAATAGATTCAATTATTTTAGTTTTCAATCATTTTTGTCTAAAGGAAAAGCAATGTAAATCTTCAGTTACGATACACGCTCCAATGTTCAGAAGCGTTTTTTCTTGTTACCACAGCGAGAGAGTAAAAATAATTAATTTGTCTAGGTGGGAATAGGATGCACAGCCGTCGAGCCACGTCACGCCACGTCAGGAGAAATCATTAAAGTAAAAAGTATTTTAATGAAGACAACAGCGACCTTGACCACACAGAGCATAAAAATACTCGGCATTGTTCCTACAAAGAGAACCAAAAAGTCTGCATTTCGACGTTTCGTTTCGTTGTGGCACTATGAGTAATAGCCTGTGCCGATCTGAGTGATGGCGGGAGAGCAAGATGGCGTCCGTCAAAATGGCGGCTGAATGTCGATCATATTATATATCGATGTAGTTATTAAATTTAATGTTTATATAGAAATATATTATTGTTTTATTTTAATTAACGTCATAATAAAAAAAATACATTCGTTTCACTCTATATGTAAAGTAGGGTACTTAAAGGGAGTCTGGTATTAGAAGAATCTATTCCCAACTTTTAGCTCAGTTTTCGAGATATTGTGTGTTGAGGATTGAAACTCAATGTCTCGCTGTTCCTTGTTTCGAGAAAAATTGAAGAGATAACAATTCTTTCTCTTTAGTGAGAACAGAAGGGAAAACCATCAAATTTGCACTGTAAAAAAATGGCCTCGATTAACTCTTCATTCTTTTTATTTTACACAGCGAAATCTGAGAACCTGTGAACCTAATATTGAGACACTGCCATTTTCTACTTTCTGACATATTCTGGAGGCACTACGTGTTAAGTTAGCTACGCTTAGTCTCGTTACCCGAGAAAATAAAAATATTATAATTCATTCCCCCGAGTGGAAATCGAACTCACAACTTTCCCGCTAACAGCGCCTCCACCACCACGCCTCACGACATCTACCTTATAATGAGGTAACTAATATAACAAACACTTATAAAGATAATACAAAGAGTTAACGAATATTTCCAGAACAGAAGTACTCTTACAATAACCAACAAATTCGAGAAGTGACTTGAAAATTATAGAAAATGAAATTAATATTCATAAAATGGTGGGTTGGCGGTATTTTTTTTAATATTTACATAAAATTTCTACTACTCCACGAGCTCTTTGACGAAATATTCGTGAAAATATGATTAAAATTCTGTTTTAAAAAATTTAAATATGAAAATCATAAATTGGATAAATCAAAAGCAGGTAAGTACTGTAATAACCATTGAGTTGACGTCATCGTTATGTAATTGGCTGTAGGCTTGACTTTTTCATAACTTCAGGCTGTATCGCGTATATAACAGAATTGGGAAAGAGAACTTAGTGTTAAAACACTTCATTTTCAACTTTATCTTTCTTCTTTATCTTTAAATGTACATAAGAATACTTTTCCCTCTTATGCGGGATTTAAAAAAAAATATTAATTTCTTTGTCAAAGAGTGAAGCTATATTTAAAATACTCATCTCACGCTAAGTTTGTTTATGTGGGTGCCGGAACTCAACGCCGCGCTCAGCGTATTTAGAAAACTGTACGAAACAGGAATCGAACCCATCTAACTTAATTATTATGGAAGCGTGATATATAAGTACTCTTGTATTTCCATATACATGGTTTTGTATGTATATTAAGCTAAAACGAAAAGCCCACTAGAATGGAAGAGGCGCATTCAAATGGCTTCTTACTTTCAGTTCAACATTTTAAAAACTAAATCCTTACAAATTGTCTATAACTTTTGAATTTTAATTTAAATTTGAAGTTTCTTGTACTTATGCTGTATAGGGAACCTACTTCCACCGCCCGATTTTTCAGACATTGCGTGATGATCGGCGGAACTCTATGCCGAGTTCTGTCTTGGTTTCGAATTTGTTTACAGAGATTAAAAATATGTTTTTTTGTTATGCATTTTTAATTAGTGTAGGCAAAGATGAAATCCTAAATAAAGTTATTTATTTTCTGTACATATTTCGAGTTTAATTTAGTTTAAGTTTAAGTTTTTTATCTACGTTCTCATACGCGGCATACAGCGTGAAGCTGAAAAAATAAACAAAAAATATTATTTTTCTCACACGTTAGTTATATGTATAATGAGAATTGTTGTGGTATGCTATAATTTTCAAAAGAAATCCTTGCCTTTGTGGACTAAGATGCGTTTTTAGGTTAAGACTCTTTTCTTAGTGCAATAGTATTGTTCATAATTATGAGTACAAGAAGGCGTTGAATAGGTGATACGAGAGGTACGGGTTCAAATCTTGGATTATTATATACACAGCCTTGTTCGACAAATGAAATGTCCATAACAAAAAGATTTTTTAATTTCAAGCCAGTATAGTTTCTGAGGTTAGTGTTTCAACCAAACGTTCTCCAGTCGTATAATATTAATAAAATTTTAAATTTACTGCGAAATGGGGCTATAGCTACGTTCTCCATTTTCAGCCCACTATTTAGATAATATTTCTAATTATAAATATTCTATGTATATTATATATATTATAATAAAATTTATACTGAGTATATATTATTTAATTATGTTTACTGTACTATTAGCGCAATTATCATATGAAAAAAATCATAATATGTATCAACTACTTAAGCATTATTTTATGTTAGAGCGCGGTGTTGAGTTCCGCTACTCACTACTACAGAGTGCAATACGAATATTTTAACGCTTCCTCTGCCTACCTTGTTGTACGCGGTAAACAGCTATAAAACCATTTTCCTTACTACAAAATATTATTATAAATTTAAAATTATTATTAAATAGAAAATTATATATAAAATATACAAAGAAAATTCAAAGTTTGTTTCCAAAACACTACAGTCTTGGGTCTACCTAACATACTGTACCTAACCAAGTGCGACCTGAGACGACCTGCTACCATTTCCATAAGCACGCGTGCCCAAGTGGGTGGAAACATAAAAAAAGCGTTTTCCATGTCCAAACGAAGTATTTCTTCAGCGTGACCCATTTTTGTAATTTAAAATCTTGTTTAGTTTTACGAAGATGTTTTAGACATAGGTTTGTTATTGAATGTCTTTGTAATGTTTATTTTACATAAAGCCGGCGATCATCTAATTGTAAGCGATAGTCATCAGTTCAATTTCTAGGTGTGGTGTTATTTTCAGTTTCACGTAACATAATGTTACATTGACACTCTCACGTTACCACTATGACATTTTCGTTCTCCACATTTCGCCGCAGGCATTGCGTGTTGAGTAACAGAATTCAACGCCATACTTTGCCTCGTTACAATGGCGATGAAATGAAAATATTTCATTCCTTCAAAACGGGAATCAAATCCACACACCCATAGCCTTCGTGTTTACGTTTGACCCACGACGTCGTCGTCTAAAACACATTATAATACGTGTACATTATAATACGTGTACATTATAATAATCAAATATTAAGACATTTAGAACACGTGAGTTGAGTCACTTTAGTGTTTCATACGACGCTCCGTGAACTCTATACAAACTTGCCATACTAGAGCAATTAGACTAATAGCGCTTAGCGAGTACGTAACTTTGTCTTTACTTATCATCTTTTATATTTCATTTGAGGCCTTTGAGGCTCGGTGTGGAAGTCTGACTGTAGATACGACGGTTGTGAGGTCGATTTTAACTCTAGGTTCTCATGTTACCTCTGTCTGTCCTGCTCTGTGAGGGATACAGTGGGAGTCTTAAAAAAATATATTTTACTTTAAAAAATAAATATATCCGCTTGTCGAAAGAGACGCGTATATTGACACTATAAATAGATGCATATAATAGATGCATTGTGGGTTAAGTCGCAGAACTCAACGCTTCGTTACGTTACATATGTAAACTGTGTCTTTCCGCTACAAAATTCAAGAAATCAAGCGGATTTGAAGTAAAACCATTTGTTATGTACCGTCGGGAATAGAACCTGTAACGATTTATCATCATTTGTCGGCTCTCCGTGGCGCAAGGGTAATTGATTGGTGTTAGAACTTTCTCTTGCATATTTTTTCCATTTTTAAGCTTGTTGAATGTATGGTTTGTTTGTTTAAAACTAGATTTTACCTTTGGCTTCTTTCGCTTTCTTGGCCAAGTGGATAAGAATTAAGTAAATAATGAAAAGAGAGAGAGAGAGAGAACTAAGCCAGTCGTCTTGCACGGTTACAAGCATGCAACTGTAAGCGCTACAGGTTGTAGGTTTGATTCCACGTATTAGTGCTAGTAAGTAAGTTTCCTATTTTTTCAAGTCCAGCGCTAATTGTGAGTAATTCTCTCTTACAGATTTCATGCCCTCACTAAGGAATCCATTTGATAAATTAATTCAAATCAGCATTCGACGGTTTTCGTATTTTTTGTCCTTTTTCGCATCGTATGTTAATCGAAATGCTATTTAACTTAATTAGAGAGTTAAACCTAGTACAATCTCATGAATTGCTGTAGAACTATTCAATATGATATATGAAAAACGACAATCGTGGCTTTGATTCCCTATCTGGGAAAGGATTTTTTTCATTTTCTCGCTCTGATGACAAAAAAAAGGGGGCGCTGAGTTCCTCCTTGTTTGCAATGCAATGTGTAGAACGGAGAGTCTTAGTATAAGTTTTCTCTACTCACCCTGATATCAGCGGGATACAGTATACAAAAAAAAATATGTTAAAGGTCTTAAATATAACGTCATAAAAATTGTTCCTCGTTATTTACTATGCCTGTAATATATTAAATTTCCAATATGTCCATACTAAAATAATGAAGTCAACGTTCCACTAACATTACATAATGAAATCGCCAACTTCAAATGAAGTCTACAGTGAAGTTTGAGTAACAAATAAGAACGTGTGTTTTATCAGACATCGCAGGAGGCCAAACGCGAAAATAGCGAAGTGGAGTGTAGCCTCATTAAAACTTTGGCGGACAAATTGATGGAAGTCGAGGTAAATATGCTGGGATTCGTTCACATTGGAATGGAAAATTTATTATATATATTTTTGTTAAGAGAATATTCTCTAAAATATTATTTATAATAGACTCACGCTTTATCCCGTAAAACAGGGTTTCCATTCGATTTCAAGATATTGCAAGTTGAGTGATAGCACTCACAGCTCATAGTAGATGAGTCAACACACTGAGGAAATTTATTGTTTTATGGGGGTGAGGATCTAATCCAGGGTGAATGATTCATGAGTGACGGAAGTTAGCGCCGCGCTTTCTCTATCAAGGCGGGGAAATGAAATTAATTTAAAGTATTACATTCTTATTTATAGAAAAAGATATATTTTCCTTATGAATATACAATCAAAATACGCCCTTATCTCTGATCAAATCATCAAAGTTACCTGATAGCAGGCGAATAGCGAACTTCGTGACGGATTACATTTGTAATTAAGGCGGAATTGTCTTAAGGAGGTTTTAATGGGATATCGATATAAGGAACCTGTAACCCATTTTACTAAGTAAATTTATTTATGTAGTGTTCAGTCACTCCATTCCTCGGTTCTTTTAATTGAATTAAAAGTTATATAATTATGCCATAATTTGCCATCAATATAATGGTTTCGATGTAATCTATTGCATCTAGGGTTCATGTTACCTCGAGCGTTTTGAATGTGTCATATGTCAAATACAACTAACTCTTAGTTATTTATGTTGACCACACAGGCAAAGCTGCAGGTAAAGCTTACAGATACAGAAAATACATAAATATTTCCGCTATTTTATTGCATTCGTTGTACTACAAACAGCAAATTATTTATCGATTGGAATTTCGTTTATGAACATTGATAGCTGTTAATATAACTTAGTTAAGTCGTTTTGATGAAAATACTCAATTTTCATTATGAATTGTTGTGTTCATCGAATTTAAAACGGTTGATAGCTTAATTAAAATATCATTTGGTAGTATAGAAGGAGTGCGACTTCAATTCCTATCGTTGTTTTCCTAAGATTATTCCTTCGCAAAAACTTTTGCTTTATGCTTTATATCGCAATATAGCTAGAGGAGAACTTGAGGATTTTCTGGTTACATCTAGAGTTAGGACACTCCATTCCCTAACTTTCTACTGAATTCTGGAAGCAACGCATATAGAGTGGTGGAACTCAACGCCGGGCATTGCCTCGTTGCCAGAGTGTGAAAATGAAAGTTTTAAATGTACCTTGAGTGGAAATCGAACCTACAAGCAATCACACGCCTGTGCTCTTGCGCTACTAAAACCAACTATATTTACATTGAAATGTAAAATTCTATTACGCGAGTAAATAGCAGGCACGTTCAAAATTTAATATTATTATTGTATGGAGAAGATTATTTTCCTTTGAAATTTCCTTTCTTAGGTGAATATTAGAGCTCGGTGTTACATTGAATGTTTCCATTTTTATTTTGTGCCTCTGCTGTATTGAAATTCTTTCATTCTATTTATACGTTTTATTGTAATAATGTGATTATCCTACAAAAATTATATATGTTCTAGTCTAGTAGATCTACTTGTACGCATATATATATATATATATATATATATATATATATATATAATTTTCTATATAGTAGGGTAGACCGTCCCCAGTAAGACATTTCCGCTTGAGTGACATCGACGTGAGCGGCGACTTTGTCAGAGTGAAAAAATGAAAATATTACATATTTAATTTCCTCGAATGGGGATCAAACCCACTACCTGTAGCGCTCTCAGTTACACATGCTTGTGTCTCTGCGCCATGACATACAAACGGTTAATATTCAAATATTATATTATATATGTGTCTATTTGAATTCCCTTTGAACAAAGTTGTTCACGCGATTAACATTTTTTAAATGAATGAGCAGCTCTACTCTCTGAACTTAGTATTCCATGTAACGTTTGTGGTTTTACTAGTATTCTGCGCCTGGATTTACTCGTACGAAACGAGATCTTATAACATTATCAATTTAAAGACAGTATTTATAAATAGAAAGTTAAATTTTATGTCAGTTCAATAAAACATTTATTTTGTTACTAAGTGTAATCGTAAATTATGGGTTCGATTTCCAGTCGAGAAGGTGGAATATTTAATATTTTTATTTTATAATATAACGAGTTAAAGCGTTGAGTTCCGCCAATAACCACGTAATGCCTCCAGAATTAGGTGGAAATGAAGGAACGAAAGAGGAGCGACTTAACACAAGGTTCCCAGGTTCCCTCTGCCCATTCCTCTATGTGCGGGATACAGCGTGAAACTGAAAAATAAATATTCCAATATAGTTATCTATTATGTAGGTTAACAAGAATATGTACAACGATTATTTCGTATGTGTATGTAAGTTTTCATGTTTGTCCACAAAATTCTCGGAAACTAAATGTCATATAAAGAAGCATTTATGAAGATAGCATGTACAATATACATAAGTGTTTGAAATAACGTTTTACTATGCTTCCCCCCTCTTTCATATTTCTTTATAAAAGTTATAAGGAGAAAAATTTAACCTTAACTAAAAGTTTTGAAAGCTTACTTATTCAGAACATCGATTGTTTCCCGTTAAGGGCTTATTAAAATTTGCTCAATTGATTCGAAGTTGGACGTCAACTGTCGTTCGATATATTTTTTTATTGTACATGTGAGATATTTTTTGTTTTGTAGAATTACTATATAAAATTAATAAAATTATATAAAACCACTCTGAAAGCCAGAGAGTATCTAATTAAATTCTTCTCATTCTCCATTCTTCTCATTTATTCCACCTTCTCACAATTACAAAGGCCAGATAATATTTCGTTTAACAAAATATGAGATATTAAAATTATGTACACCAATTTTATTACATATACGATAAATTTTAAGTTATTTTCGTTTTAAAATTTTATTACGTAAACGTACACGCCACAGGGCAGAGTGTTGAGACACTACGCTCCTAACCTCTCGCCCAATTCTGGAAACATTGTGATTTGAATTCCGAAACTCAACGCCGCACTTTGCCTCGAAACAAGCGAAGCGAAGGAATGAAAATATTAAATATTTCATGTTTGCCCACTGAGGCTCAAACCCACAGCCAGTAGCGTTTACAGTCATACCCCTGCGCCATGACTGGCCTCAAATTATCGTCTCATCAGGAAGAAATTGTCAGGAGACAGAAACTTCTGAAGGTTGTAGGAAGGAGGTTCTGAAGGTCAATTCAATTTGTGAGAGCCAAGTTCACGATACGACAAATTGACACTGAGCTTACAACGTATAGTACGTCGTCGTCACTTTAAAATGGGAAATAGGCAAAGCAAGCAGGGCTTTTGCTCAGCCTGTTTTTTATTCCAGAGAGAGGAAATGACAATAGTTAATTCCTACAAGTAGCAATCGAACCCGCAACCATCGCGATTAAAGTGAATTGCTGTTCCACTGCGCCACGACGGCCTATATATACACTATAACGATACAAAATATATTAGATAAATTCAATACACTTAATCTCACTCTTGTGGTATAACGAACAAACTAAAAATTATTCTACCAAACTAATGTTGAGACTTTTATAGTATTGTTGTTAAAGGTATAATGCGAGTTATTTCCCTTTGAACTTATTATTAGAGAGGGGGTAGGGGGGAGGGGGAGGTTTGGTGGATGGGTAAGGGTTTTTTATGAATA